>PVJL010007909.1:0-72520 GCA_004026885.1 Lyroderma lyra | reverse complement strand
GGGGACACCAGAAAAGAAATGCCCAGAAGGTTTCGGAATGCCTCTTCTCAGGCAGACCCAAAACATTAACATTATTGTGTGACCATCGGAAGCGTCGTCTGCCACGACGTCGCACGGGGGCCCAAGGCACGGACACGGCTGCGCTTGGCGTCAGGCACACCCAGAACAGACGTGTCCGGTCCCAACGGCCGGAGCTCGAGCTGCGGGAACGCTGTGTCTTCGCTTGCTTCCAACCGAGAAAGCGTTCCAACTAAGGAAACCAACGGAATTTGAGAAAAACGTGGCCTCTTCCTGCAAAGGCTGAATGTGGTTTTTGAATTTAAAAATTGGTGCTGCGAGATACATTACTGAAGACGTTCAAGTTCATCATCTCTTCTGCATAACAAAGCTAGAATGATGGAGGAAAGGCACTCAGGAGAGTCACGCAAAGTGTCTCAAAAGTTTGATGGCTGCAAATGAGAGCTTGCGATGACGCTGTTTTATTTGTCTTAGAAATCTGTCACTCTGTCTTCACTCAAACCACTCTGTGGAGGTCGGAGAAGCTCTCTCTGCTGTCTTTTAAGGAGTAATTCTATCCAAGAAGGATCGTTTAGGTGACTCCTACGTTCTCCATACACTGACATCCCGGGGGGCACCTGTCTGTCCCAGTGCAGGCACTTCAGATATCTTGAGAGACCACCCCAAACGCCACCAGGAAACTGGAAAGGAAGTCTCCACGGGGCCCTGCATGTGACTTCTGGGGCAAGAGCACTGAGGCTGGGGTTTGAAACAATGAAATCACAAGCGGGACGAGTAGGCACTGCAATGAGGTTTCCTATGTGAAGGGCGTAGACACGTGCGCTCGGCTGGCCGCCCGCAGCTGCTGGGAGCTCGTTGGCTCCAGGAGTTACCTCGACATCTGCTCAGCCGTCCAGTAAGTATTCTTCAGCCACAGACATCCATCAGGTTGCTTGGGACTGCCATGCTCGTGGAGCTGCTTTATGTGCACGCGGATGTCTGTCCCTCTTAGACAGATCCGGCGACGAGGACACGGAACACTGGGACGCCACTCAGAGAAAGGCGGAGGCAGGCGGGGCACAGGGCTGCTTGAGGAGCACGACGCTCTGGACGGGGACCAGGTAATGCGGGCAAAATTGCTCTCTCTCCAAATAAAAAAAAAAAAAAAAGAATGTTTTTTTAAAGACCCGAAAGCATTGCACTTAGCTCGGAATCTGAATGTTTCAGGGAACAGAGCGACGGGGCGCTGGCAGTTCTCCCTTAGACGTGAAGCTTTTTCTCTCGTCGTGGCTCCCGGGTGTACGCGCTCAGCCCCTCCCTCACGCCGGAAGCTCGCTGTTTACCTCCACTTGTTTTTACTTCGTTATGCTGCTTCTCCTCGTAGTTTATAACGAAGCTGGTGGAAATGTTGCCAGTGGTGTCGTTTTTAAAAAATGGTTCTGTTTTTGGCCCTGAACATGGAAACAGTGTGGGACCGCGGTGACATGCAGCGCTGGCGAGCGTCTGAGTGCTGTCTTTCTGCAGAGCCATCTGTTAGGGCAGAGCGACAGCCTTGGAGAAACCACAGACCCTTGAACCTGGAGTCATCACTTCTGGGCACACGTGCTCAGGCGGCACCTGAGGTCACTTGGTTTAAATAGCAGGCCGTGCACCCACAAAGCCCACGCTGTGGGGGAGGGCATCCTTCCCTCGCGGGCCGTCAGTGCCTCCCACGCCTCGCCTGCTGTGACGATGCCGAAGGCCCTGATGGGACGACGGAGAAGATGGCGGTGGTGGCGGCAGGAGCGTTTATTAAGCATGTACTAGGTGCTCAGCACAGGGGGCTCTTAATACACGCTCGTTAACTCGCTCGCTTTAATCCTCACACCCACTTGATGAAATCGACTCCACTGTTATTTTCCTGTTTTACAGACAAGGAAATGGGGTGTGAAGAGGAGGGATTTGTGTAAAACGAACTCCTGGTGACAGAGCTGGGACCCGCGTCCGTCCATCTGTGAAGCTGAATGATCTGACGCGCTGCGGATGGAGACCGTCTGTGATCGGGCATCTTCTTCCACTTTGCTTTGCTTTCTTCTGGCTTCCCACGGAGTTTTCACTCTCTTGGGGCTGAAATACTGAGACTATCTTGACCCTTTTGCAAATTACCGGCTGGCAATACGAGGGTAAGACACCAGGGAGTCCCAAGGTCCCTCTGACTGTGGTATTGTGAGTTGCTCTAAATAACAACCAAATTCCATCTGTCTTTCACGTCAAAAAGAAGAAAAGTCTTTACGTTACATTCAAATCATTGACTCCCGGTGGCATGGGCTGCACTCCCCCGGGGGACTTCCCCTTTTGGACACGTACCAAAGGAACGCTACGTGTAACCGAACGTCCGAAGTGTGCGCACCGCTAGCGATGCCCTGAACTTGACTAGTAGTTACGTATTTTTAAATGCCGTTTAGTGAACTCATGAGCATCCGTGCGGCAAAAGTCCAGGTAATATAACTGGGGGCTTGTGACACGACGGAGAACGTTTGGAACTGAAAACCCCTGATTGCTTCCCAGGTTCTCTAGACCGAAAGACCTGGCAATGTGAGGCCGTATGTTTGCGAGGCGTATACGTTTGTCAATTTAGCTGTGCCTTCACTGGGACATGTGTGCCGAGAGTTCAGAAGCAACAGGAATTTCACGGTGGAGACTTTGGTTTAAGTGACCGGGAGGGGCTGTCCACTTTGGGGTGAAGAGGGAGACCACGGGGCAGGGCGTCTCGGGACGCAGTGCAGCACGCCCGCCACTCCGGGCCTTCAGCTTCCCCGCGGGCCCTTCTTGCCCTGGGTCGGCCCGTGTTTGGGCCTGCTGGCGTCCCCCTTGCAGCGGCGAGCTGACTCTAGGGAGCGGTCATTTCCCAGACGTTCCTTGGGGTTTGTCTGGAAACGATTCACAGACCCCACATTTCCCAGCGTCCGGACCCGGAGGACAGGTCCCTGCTTCTCACGGTTGGGATAGCTCCCGAGAGGCTGGCTCGGCCCACTAACTGGGGTGCGTCCCTAACATCCAGCTTCTCTTGTGGCTGGCTGCCCAGGCCCAGCGTCACACAGCTGAGCCAGGAGCAGGTCCCAGGCATCCCTCCCTCGTCTCCTGCTGTGACCTCAGTACGGTTGTCAATCCAGGGAAAGGGGAGGAGTGGCCCGCGTGAGGGCACAGACAAGCGAAGGGGGTCTCAGGCCACGTGCCCCCTCCTGGCGGTGACCTGGGAATTGCTGCTAACCAGCAGGCTGGGGCTGTCAGCTCCTGTCCACACCACATGAGATGGCCATTTCCTTGCTGCCAGGGCTTCCTCTGTGACTGCGATGAAGCCAGTGGGCACGTGGGGGGCGGGGCATGGGGCATGGAAGTAACGGGGGCCTCCAGCCACTCATCAGCTGGGAGGTGGGGGTAACCTTGGCCCAACAGCCCGCAAGAAACCGCGACCCCGAGCCCGGCAGTCCCGAGCCAACACCCCACGGGCTTCTCCAGTCGGGATTTCAGATGAGACCTGGCCCGTGCCTGGATCGCAGCGGCTCTTTATTATAAAAGGTCTTTAAACAATCAATGGCCCAATTACGCACCATAGAACCGTGTCCAGAAGATCTATATATGCACCATTTTCCAAGAGATGCTATGGCTCCTTGAGGGGGACTTTGATGGTCAAAGACGCTTCCTCAGAAACAAGCTGAGCAGGAAATGTCCTGAATTGGAATACGTTATAATTCTCCGAGTAAACCCGTGCCTGGTGGCTGTGTGTCGTTCTAAGTTAATGGGACTTACCGGCGGTTTTGTGTGACAGAACATCTCAAGCTAGGCACGCGAGAATCCATTTACAGTTTGCTTACTTATTTATTTTTTTACTGAAAAGCATGATTTTTCTCTGGTGTTGTGGTAACTACATCTGGATTTAATAAATGTGATTAAACAAATCAGGGGTGGAGGAAAGTAAAGCACATCAGAAAGGACCTTTAGTTGAGTAGTGGGTGCAGTCCCAGCTACTCAGTGGGTATCAGTGACGTCTGAGCGTCTTTGGAAAGGACAGATGTTACTCCTCGTCCATCCATCATGACCCCTTGACCAATCATGCTGGCCCCCCGATGCCGTGGGCGAGACTGCACCGCCGGGCACACGGGCAGTGCTGAGGGAACATTTTGCAGATCCCCAGCTGCCGCACGCTGGGTGCCCTCTTGGCCTAAGTGTAGACTGCCCGCACTAAGGGCCACTTCAGGGCACGAGCGCTGGTCCAGGGCAGTGACTTAGATGGCTTGGGACCAGTCCTGTGCTGGTCAGGTGGTTTCTGAGGTTTCACTTTCTACAAAATTGGGTGAAGATCACTCAGGTCTTCAGCTCACCGTTAAAATTCATTTGTGTGGGTGACACATTGTGTGATTTTTGCAGGAACTCCTAAGGAGTTAAGAAGCTTTAGCGATGTTGCTATAACAATTCTTTCTCTTTGCCTCTACTTACCTATGTGGATAAGAGTTCTGAGCATTTACATTTTTAAAAGTGAAAACTAGGAACAGACTTGGTAGTGGGTCCTGTCACTACCGAGCAATAAGCAATAGTCAAGTGAAGATAAATGAACTCATTGTGGGGGGAACGACCTATTTGTCTCATTAACAGGCAGTTTTATTAAAAAATTTTCAGTCTGATAATTATGTTTTGGTCAAAATTTGATCAGTTGTGTACTAACAATAATTGTAATTATAACTCAGTTCCGAACACATTCTTTACTACTCAGAACCTTACAGTGCCAGGAAATGTGGGGAATGACATTAATTTCAATTTATATACAATAATTGATCGATCAAGGACGGTAGTGCATGAAAGCATTGCATTAGGATACAATTCTGTGGAAAAGTAAATAAGAATTTAAAAGGGACGAGGCTCCACTAAACTTTCCATCTGTTAAACGAGGATTTGTTCGTCTGCTTTTAAGGAGATGGTGGTGGGTAGGCAATTGCTGGTGTATTTAGATTTCATTGGTAACATTTAAAACAACGGTATGAACAGTTTCATTTAAAATGTCACCATTTCCCACAGGCTGGAAGATACGTCCTTCATGAGCACTCGCCGTAAACTCAGCTGCCGACGGAAAAGCGTGCAAGCGCGCGTGGCGTCACGGACTTTTCTCCTGGTGTAAACGAGCGCGTGTTGGAAGCTCGCTGGTCGCACGCAAACCGTGGTGGCGTGACGGCCTCCCCCAGCAAGCAAACCCCGGCACAAATGGTCAGAACCCCCGAATTGTCAGGCCTGCGGGAGGGACTGGGGCCCGCCGCCGTCTGGCGGACCGTCCCTGAATAAACGTGGCCGCGTCTCCCAGGACGAGCCAGCTCCGTGGCCTTGCGCTCGTCTCGGTCCCCTTTGCCACCCTCTCGCTCCGTGGCAGCCTCAGAAGCTAACGACCCACATCGATGGCGTGAACCGGCGGCCTGGGCGCCGCGCAGTGAGGGGCCGGGGCTGCTCGCAGGCCTCCTCCCCGCAGAAGTGCCAGCGCGCCCGTGCGGGGGCCTCGGCGAGCCGCACTCACAGGCCCGTGAGCCGCCGGGGCCTCGGCCGGCGGGAAGCCTGTTCCTCAGGGGCGCGCGCTGGACACGACGGCAGGCCGCGTCCTGACGTCACAGCTGCCCGAGGCCGCGCGCGGCGGCCGGGCCATCTGCTGGGCCATCTGCTGCCCGGGAGGCCGGGGAGGAAAAGCCGGGCACTGAGGGGGCCGCAGGGACTCTAGAAAGCCCCGTCCGGGGCTGTGCACCCGAGGTCGGGCAGTTAAGTCCACGACCTGTCCCAGAAAAGGTGCTCTGCGCCTCGGTGTTTCTGGAGTGGCCGTCAGAGCGGCCGTCGTACCTTGCTGAGGTCATGGCCGCTCCCCGAGCTGCGTGCACGGCGCTGCCAACGTAAACGCAGGTGGCGAGTTCGCGAACTTAGTGGTCAGGTTTTGGGTCCGACACCGACTCCGCTGGCCCTTCCAGAAGAAGAGTCCCAACACTGCTCTGAAGGGTGGACCAGGCGCTGGCGTCGGCGCACAGCCTCCCCGGGGGGTCCTTCGGAGGTGACCGCGGTGACATCCAGCCTTGAGGCGAGGAGCTCTTTTCTAGATGAGCTCACGAACGTATGTAATCGTCCGACCCCGTGTGCCCGGGGCAGACGTGAGAAGACCCGAAGCCCTCACCTCTCGCTGACCTCGAGGCTCCGAGCCGGCAGGGCGTGCAGGCCGAGGCCCAGCTGCCAGCGGCTGGTGTGTGCCCAGCGCTCAGGCCCTGAGCGAAGCGTGGGAGACCCGCTGGTTCCAGGGATTCGGGGCACTCGGTCCAATCGTGACCTGACCACACAGCTAAGGGAGCAGAGACGGCACTGCCACCCACGGCAGAGCCAACAGGCTTTGCAGAATTAGCTCAGGAAAGTCACCCAGAGACCAAACCACAGCCACTTTCCCGGCGTTTCCACGCTGAGTTATTTCAAATGTCCCTTTTCAGGAAAAAACAAAGAAGAATGCGAAGAGACAAGAAAGGGCGGCCCGTACCCGGGGAACGCCCAAGGAGGCTGCGGCGGGGACCTAGGAGCCCAACCCTTCCGACTGGGGGTCAGAAACACCCCGAGAAACAGCTCCCCGCATTTCAGCGGGCTCGGGGCTCCCCCTGTGACAGCGGGCTCGGTCAGCTCAGGTGGCTGTCGCAGAACGCCATCAGCCCGGTGGCCCATGAACACCTGAGAGTTAATTCTCACACTTCTGGGAAGACCGAGGTGCCAGCAGGGTGGGGTGGGGGACTCAGCCTAATCCATAAACCAAACTAGAAGGGTCAAAACTTTGCCCGTGACAGAAGACATGTCTGGGTCCCCTCTCCGTCAGGCCGACTGTCTGCCTGTGGCCACGATCCTACGGAATGTAATGGGGGTGCACGTCCTGATAGCCGGACCCCGTCCGGTGCCGGGATGGGGACCTGAAGCCCACAGTAATGGCCTTTGCTTTTACTGGATGGCCTGGTGACAAAGCAGCTGATTTGTGAGCACGGCCCTAGCACAGTCACTGAGCGCGTAGACGCTGGACCGCCAGGCTCCAGGGCCACTTATGTCTGTTGTCTTCGCATCTGTGAGTGACAAATGAGAGTGGTCACTCGTGAGGTCACCACATTGGTGCCATGTGGCCAATGCAAGAGCCCATCCTAACCTGCCACCGCCTTTGCTTTCAATGCGTTTTTGGTGTCCTGGGTGTCTAGGGACCAGCTGGCCAGCAGCACCCAAAGAGACGGAAAAGTAGAAGAAATTCAGGGGCGACTACGTCTGGGCCCAAAGCCACAGATGGTCAGGGTCGTGCAGCCGTTCGCGGTTACCTACCCGGGCCTTCTCGTCGGGTGTCCAAACGACGCCGTGCAAAGACGTCAGAGAGTCGAGGAAGCCCCAGAAATTGTGCAGAAAAGCCCGTAAGTACACACCAGGGGTGTCCGACCTTTCGGCTCCCCGGGCCACACTGTGTCGGGCCGCACGTACCACCCGCTCGCAGTCACGACCGCTGCGGAGCTACAGGGAGGGCCGTGTGGCGTGTCCGCGGGGTGAGCGGGCGTGCGAGTTCGTGCGGGCGCTCGGCGCCGTCCCGGACGGACCTGCATCTCCCTCGGATTGCTAAAGGGACAGGGCTGTTCCCGAGGGGGCTCCCTGCGTTCGGTTCCCAGCCGGGGAACCACCCCCCACCCCACCCCCCAAATGTTATTGAGGGGTTTCTGGCTAAAGCTGGGGGGTTGAAGACGCGCACTCCGTCCCCCTCCTCCTGGGCCTTAGCCGCATCTGTGGGCCCCAATGTGAGGGCTCTGCTGACCCTGGAACGGCCGGCGCTCCCCGGGGGCGTCCGTCCTAGGGAGGCCAGTGGGCCGGACCCACGTCCCCACCACCTCCTTTATGGCTCTCACCTCCGGGCCCCCCAGTCCTCGTCCGCCCGGGCCAGGGATCCGTGCACGGCTACAGCCCGGAGCTCACGGGGGTAACCCAGGTGGCCAGGAGGAAGGCCGCCACCCGGCCTCGCCCGCCTCTTCCCACGGAGGCCGCAGGAAAGGCTCCTGCCCGCACGCCCCCGCGGCTGCCTGCCTCCCACGGGGCCCTACAGGGACACGAGACCCGCTCCTTCCTTCCGACGGGGAGAAGGCTGGGGGGCCCCATGGGGCAGCTGCGGGGAGAAGGGTGGGGAGGGGGCCCCACGGGGCGGCTGCGGGGAGAAGGGTGGGGAGGGGGCCCACGGGGCGGCTGCGGGGAGAAGGGTGGGGAGGGGGCCCACGGGGCGGCTGCGGGGAGAAGGGTGGGGAGGGGGCCCCACGGGGCGGCTGCGGGAGAAGGGTGAGGAGGGGGCCCAAGCACAGATGGGTGAGGGGCCACCCACACCCTCCTGCTGCCCAGGCTAGGTCCCGGCCGGCGCCACGGGCGTGTGTTCTGGGCTGCACCGTGGCTACGACTTGCTGAGCATGTTCTGCCGGAACCTGGGTTAGCGGACCAGTCTTGGACAGTAGAAGTGACCGATGAGACGGCGAGAACCCCAACTTCTGCACCTAACATTGGAGTGGGGGTGACATTCCAGGGCAGGCAAACTCACTTCTGTGGGAAGCCTAGGCTGCTCCCCGCCGAGGCACAGAGGGTGTCAGCTGTCTACCGGGCACGTAACCTCCCAGTTCAGGATCTCGGGGTCCCTCTCCAGAGTGGGTGGCAAGGCGGACCCTTAGGGTACGTGCAGGTTTTTTCAAACAGAATGACCGAGGTTCCACCCAATGCCGCGAGGCCCGTTTGGGTCATGCTGTTTGTCCAGGGTCCGGTGTGTGCAAGCTCCCTGGTCCCTCCTGGCCCGTGCAGGCCTCCATCCCAGACTCAGAAGTGCGTTAGCGTCCGTGTTCTGTTTGGATGCCCGTGAAGTGGATCGTCCCTGTCTTCTCAGGTAAATGGGAAATGAGGCCTGTGAAGGGCTTAAAACAGGATTTATCTTCAAGTGAGCTTACTGCCGCGGTCTGGAGTCTCGTGTTCACGCAGAACGGGGACACGGCCCTCTCTGCTGCCATCTCGTGTGCATTTTAGGAATGACACCTGCATGTACATCCCCTGGAAATGTTATCCTCTGCTGCCATCTCGTGTTTATTTTCGGAAATAACACCACAAGTGTGATGCTATCAGGAAAAGGTCATCTCTGCTGCCCTCTCGTGTGCGCCTTGGGAATAACACGTGTTTGGGCGTCGCCTGTCAATGCTTTTCTTCTCTGCTCTCAGTTTGTGGGCAGCTTTACGGGGGTCACATTCCAGCGTGTGCTTTATTATTTTAGACGCTTGAATTGCCTTTATCATCACCAATATTAACTTTAGTTAAAATGAGAAAAGCTTAGCAAATGATACAGAAGCATGTTATACTCCAGGTTTATTCTCCTTAAATAATAGAGGAAGAAATGAAAAAAGACAAGGATGCCTCCTGGAAGTTTGTTATTTGCCCTTAAAAGAGTTTCCTAAGATCCTTGGCCGGAGTCTTTGGGACCAATGTCCACGGTGAGATTAGATGCTAATTGGGGTTTCACCTGTTGGATTTGTCGTAATATAAACTAGTGAAATTTCAATAGTTGGATTTTAACTAAGTTCTGAGGGTTTATTTTTCTTTAATGCTTCGTTAACTTTATTACTACATTTAGAAAACAACCTGATTCACTCTTATGCTGCAAAATGTACTTTAATTTTAATTTACTTAAATGCATTTCTATGGAGTATTATCAGGTATTTTCTCATCTTAAAGTGAACTCAGTATCTATTTTTTTTCTTTTTAAGGACCCTACTTTGAATTTATTCCTATGGAGTCTGTTAACAGCACTCTGACAGGAAGGACTGCATGCTAGTGGGGGAGAGAGTGGTTTTATTGTTTTTCTTTTCTTAAAAGATAAACCAAACTCATACTTTATTCCACTGTTTTCTCTTTGGAATGAATAGTTTTTTCTCACCTTGGACATTATTGCCTTTCTCTCAAAAAGTACTTCAGTTCACCTTCTTCACACGTGTGTTCTGTTCTGGTTTTCCCTGGTGTTTACAATATGCTCACCTCTCATCAAGGTGGCATCTTTTTTGTCATCTTCTCAGGTTTTGTCTTATTTTTTTTCCATCGCCCATGTCCCACTCTAGGAATGACCCTATTCTTACATCTTTCACTTGTTAACGTGGCACGAGCCATCGCCTACACCTGTCCCTCAGCTAAAACCACACCATGGTGGAACCTCCAGAGTCTACTCCCCCTCATCTCTCTGCAGTGGCTGTCACAGTTATCACTTCTTACCTTTGAAATGCTCTCCATCTTGGATGCCATACCAAGTAAACTCTCTTGATCTGTCGTCCCCTCTCCTAGTCTACTCTGGTTCTGGACCCCCAGTCCAACACCGCAACACACAGTGGGACCCCCTGTCCAACACCGGAACACACAGAGACCTCTGTCTCTGTCTCTCTCTCCCTCCCTCCCTCCCTCTCCTTTTTAAAAACTCTCTTTCGGCTGCTTGGGCTATCTTCCATTGTCCTGGTTTCAGATGTTACTTCTATTCAACTCACTTCTGTATTGTATCACCTGTTCAGTATCCTCATTAAACTTCATGTCCATTATTACACTTGGTTTTTGTTTCTTTTCATTTGAATGGACCAATTAAACCTAAACTAAAGATGTTCTCAACTGAGTTAGATGTCTTCTCCCTATATCCACCCCTTCATATTGAGTTTCTAACGTGGGGCAGTTCCAGCCTCCCAGTCACACAGGCTGGAACTCACCAAGTTCTTTTCTTCCCCTTTCCTTCCATATTCAAGCAATTGCCAGCCTCTGCAGACTTTGTCCTCTCAACCTATTTTCTCTCCATTCTCCTATTTCTTAGCCCACTGTCTTATTGGTCAGAGTTTTCCTGAGAGACAGAACCAACAGGACATGAAGATATAGTGAAGAAGATTGGTTTTAACGTGTGTACTTATGGGACTATGGAGACTGACAAGTCCGAAATCCTCAGGGTGGGTGGGCAGACTGGATGTTCAACAACAGCCAGTGCTGCAGTTCAAGCCCTTCAGGTACTACATAGCAATAACATTGGAGCTGTTGTTAAATAATATGATTTCAAGTAATGTGTCTGGGAAATGCTTCTCCACAGTGGAGAGGTTCTGCTTCCCCTATTCTCTCAACTTGTTCTCGGACTAGAATGAGTTAATGATCGAAAAAAATAGGGGGGACTCTATAATTAAACATAACAGAAAATAAAATGCCATACTTCATAACTAAATTCTCCAAGTTGCTGGTATGTTGAAGTGAAGCAAGCTTAGCTAGAAGAGGATGAATTGACACAGGAGCACCTGTGACATTCAGAGAGTGACTCATGAGCATCTTTCTACCAATCCTATGTTTAAAAGGCTTATTTAGTCATTCAAAAATTATTAAGTAATTTTTGGTTAACCTATACAGACAATTCTTCTAAGTGTTCTACAGTAAAAACTGATGTTTGTTGACCCTTCTCCATTTTCTGTGAATATTACCTAATTTGATTTCTGATTGTGGATTCGATCACCTTACTCTAGATCTGTTCACGTATATTTTCTGTGTCTTTGTGATTTAGTCTCGGTTGTGTTGTGTTTCTAGAAACTTGCCCAAGACTGTTACTATGTTTGTGCTATTTTTAAAATTCCACATACATCACAATTATTTTCCACTGCATAAATATTTAGTGTGTGATTGTAAGTAGTTGCATAATATGCCATTCCATGGGTGTGCCATACATGATCAGCCTTCCTTCTGCTGTTAAATGTAGGTTGACTTTAACTGTTTTTCTTCAATGAATATTCTCATACTGTGCATACATCCCTTCCAACAGTAGTATTTTGGGGTCATTGGGGTGTAGGGATTTTTTCCTACCCTGACCAAGTCTTTTGAGGTGATGCCAGGAAGGAAAGTAGGCTCAAAGGTTAAGACACCAGAAGAGAAATGAGAACAATTTATCTAGACAATTTTGTCTATTATCTTACTATTCCATTTCCCAGTAAAGTATCTGCTCAATAGATGGAAAAATTATGAGTATAAATATAAAGTGTCTAATAGCAATAAGTCTTACATAACTTTATTTATAGATGGTTCATCTTTATTCTTAATCTGTTCACTCATAAAAATTCAGTAACCATATTTAAAATGAGTTAAAAAGCTGAGTAACTCATAACCGTCATCAGTAAATAAATACAAAAATAAATAAACTTTTTCCCGGTGGCTTGAGAGTTTGCTGGTGGTTTGAGAGTGCCCCTGGCTTGAGTTCCCGTTCATGCCGTGCGTTTGTCGGGCATGTACCAGTCCCCATGGACGCCGGTTAACTGAGTCTCCTGCAGCGCCTTCAAGGGGGACTGCTTTTGTTATTTCAAAGGCGTGTGGATCTACGTGCACAACCGCCGTGCAGAGGGCTGGCTTCCACACTTCACCAAGGAAGTTACAGGCTTGGGGCGTGACCCCCCGTGCAGGAACTTGTGACTGTATCGCCCTATGAGGTTTCCCTCCAGAGAACCCCGTTTTCGTCCACTCTGGGGTGAGGGGCGGGAAGTGAAGGGTCTCCATCAGGGCTCCCGCCGGTGTGTGTGGAGCACAGGCTGTGCTTGGGGCGCGGGCTGGGGCTCTCAGGAGCACGTTTTCCAGGCCGGTCCCTCGTGAGCCCTTCCTCTGGGTCCTTGGTAAGAGACCACTTCCGGCGGGACCCACTTCCGGAAGCCGGAAGCCAGCCTCTCGCGGGAACCGGAAGCCAGCCTCTCGCGGGAACGTGGGCGGGCGCTGCCCGGAGGCGTCTTCGTGGCCTGTGGTGGCGGCGTCTGTCCTGAGGGCCCTGGGTTTACCCCGGCCGTGCCCTGGAGGCCCTGTGGCCTCGGGACCAGGTGGGCCGTCCTTCTGCGTCTGCTGGACCGCAGCATGTCCCCCGGCAGCGTGGACACAGCGGGAGAAGGTGAGGAGAAGCGGCCTGCGCGCCCCCTCCGCTCAGGGCTGGGGGCGGGGCAGCTGGCCGGCCGGGTGAGGAGAGTGGTCGGTGCTCCGCGTGGTGTGAGGTGGTGTCCAGTGCGGCCGTGCAGTGTCCCCAGCGTCGTTCACGCGGCTCCAGTGTTGGCCTCCATCCTGCAGCTCTGACGTGCGCGTTGGGTTTTATGCCAGTAGCACCTGTTGGAGTTAACGTCGTTCTTTTGTGGCCCCATCATGTGGAAAATGGGGATAAGAAGTCCAGCCGTGTCTCCCGCGGCCCCCAGGCGTGGCGTCCCCTGATGCAGTCTTCGCGCAGCCGCCGACTCGACCTCCGCGTGCGCCGCGTCTGCCGGCGAGGGCGCGGCCTCGGCGGCAGGCCTGGGCGTCTGCCCTGCTGTCCCGGCGCGGCGTCGGTGTGCTCGCTCGGAGTCGTGGTTTGCGTGCAGTCGTGTCGCCATCCGTGCCCTCCGCGCCCGCCGCTGTCCCTGTGTCAGCATCTTGCACGCAGCCCTGCCAGAGTTTCGGCGAGTACAGGTGCGCTGAGCCAGGGACGCACCACGCAGTGCGCAGGTGCGGCCCCGCCCCCCGTGCCAGTGGCGGGAAGCGTCTGTTTCCATTCGCGTCCGATTTGTTCCTCTGGAACTGTTCCTGAGACGTCCCCCTTGGGTTCACAGCCGTGGTAGAGTCAAAGGGCAGAGGTGACTCTGGTCCCAGTGGCCTGTCCTATGCGGCTTCTTTTACTTAGGAGGTTGGCAGTGTTCACCCATGTGATATCGTGCGTCAGTACGTCATTGATTGTTTTCTTTTTGATTAATTACGTGCGGTACGACATTTATTGTTTAAACCATTTGAAGTGTGCAGGTCTGTGGCATGAACGGCATTTGCATTGTTGTGCAGATATTCACACCATCTGTCTTCAGACTACTTTCCTAAATTGAAACTGTGTCCATAAAACTCAAAACTCCCCTCAGCCCCTGGCAACCACATTTTAGTTTCTCTGCAGTTGATTTTGGCAGATATTAATAGCTCACTTAAGTGGAACCATGTGATATTTGTCCTTCTGTGACTATCTTATTTCACTTGGGATAACTCACTTGATAGCCTATGTCAGAATTTTCTTAGTTAGGAAGGCTGAATAATATTCCCCTGTGTATATACACATTCATCCTTTATGGACACTGGGTTGCTTCCACTTATTGGCTAGTGTGAATCAAGATGCTGTGAGTACATGTGTACAGATAGTCTGTTTGAGTTCCTGCTTTCAACTCTCTTTGTGTATACCCTGAAGTGGAATTACTGGGTCATACGTTAATTGTATGTTTAAGTTTTTGAGGAACCTCCATCTCATTTTCCATGGCTGCTGCACCATTTTACTTTTATGTGGCAGAGTAATTCATTTTATGCATTTAGCACATTTTGTTTATTCATTCACCCACTGATGGACATTTGAATTGTTTTAAGCTTTTGGCTGTGGTGAATATTGCTGCTGTTAAGATTCATGGCTAAGTAATTTTTTGAACACCAGGTTTCAATTTTTCAGCGTATGTATCTAAAAGTGGAGTTGAACCATATGGTAATTTTTTTTTTCCTGAGGAAATGCCAAAGTATTGTACACACAGGCTGCAACATTTTACATTTGCACAGGCCATCTTTAAGGGTTCCCATTTCTCTACATCATTGTCAACATTTGTTATTTTTAGTTTTCTCGATTATAGCCATTCTAGTATGTGTGAAGGGGGTAT
Organism: Lyroderma lyra; assembly: GCA_004026885.1. Lineage (NCBI taxonomy): Eukaryota > Metazoa > Chordata > Mammalia > Chiroptera > Megadermatidae > Lyroderma > Lyroderma lyra. The sequence continues at coordinate 57,818 of PVJL010007909.1, read as the reverse complement.
TGTATGGTAGTTTTAATTTACATTTCCATCATAACTGATCATGTTTAACATCTTTCTGTGTGCCTGTTGCTGATTTGTGTCTCTTCTCTGGAGAAGGGTCTATTCGGGTCTGTTTATATAAATTAGTTGTTTTGTCTTTTGTTGATGATGTGTAAAGCTTTTGTGTGTGTGTGTGTGTATTCTGGATCACAGACTCTTATCAGATATATAATGCGCACCTATTTTCTTCTATTCTGTGGGCTGTCTTTTCACTTTCTGGATAGCTTCTTTTGATGCACAAAAGTTTTCAATATTGAGGAAATCTCATTTATCTATAATTCTTTTCATTGCTTGTGCTTTGATGTCAGAATGAAGAAACCATTGCTAAATCCAACATCATGAAGATTCATCATGGTGTTTACTTTCAGAGTTTAATTTAACCTCTTACACTTAAGCCTTTTATCTGTCTTGAGTCGGTCTCTGGCGGTGTGAGGTAAGGGTCCAGTTTCATTCTCGGCAGGTGGATAGTCGGTTGCCCAGCACCACTTTTTTGAAAAGACTCTTTACCTAAATTAGTGCTGTCAACTCTTGTCGAATAACTGTACATGGATGTGTTAATTTCTGGGTTCTTAATTCAGTTACATTCATCTGTGTGTATAGCCATGTGTCACATAATGATGTTTCTGTCAGTGACAGACTGCATATATGACCATGGTCCCATACAACTGTAATGGAACATAAAACTCCTGTCCCCTGGGGACACCATAGCTGTCCTAATGTAGCCCAGTGCATTACCCATGTGTTTGTGGTGATGATGCCAGTCTTCCAAAAGTCCAGCAGTGGCAATTATGTGCAATAGATCATACTTGATAATGATAAGTGACCATGTTCATGGTTAATGAATGTATTGATTTCAATTTTATCACTTTATATTTTTAGTTGTGCCTTTATTCACCTTAGTTTATTAAACATGTGCTTGTTTTAAAGAGCCTATAAATAGAGTGAACACCAATTAATGTGAGGTATAAGTCATTCCTCTAGCATGGTAATTTTTTTAAAAATAGAGTTTGTTATAGGAATCTTACTCATCACACTGTCGTTACATGAATGTCAGACATAATGACATATACAATCTAAATAAGAGAGGCTGATTAGGAATGTATGTGATTTAAAAATGTACGTATTTGAAAAGTTAGCCATGTAGACAGATAGATGCATTTAGGTGATGGAAGATTTGGAGGTTGAGGCCCCATATGCAGTAATACTGCCTCATCCCTTTATTATAATAAGTTGCAGTAACTGTCACAGTATTCCACACACACCTCAGTGCACAAGGGCAAATCATGACCTGCTACATGTACAGTGTGAAGTGGTCTGCGATCTTTCTGTGTTATACCCTTGAAAATAGTCAATATTGAACTCTATGCAGGTAGTAGGAAGCATGGATTATTCTATTTGGACTTTGGAAAATGGTTCACTTTCGGCATTAATATGTGTGAAGAGAACACGTGTCTTTTTACTTTGTTTTCTTGACAGCTAATGCACACTTAGAGTGGGGACATTTCAGTGGTGGTTTGATCTAACAGTGATAACTGAAATACTCTTTAAAAAGTAAAAAATTTTAATAACATATTATAGTTACATACTTAACATAAAACATGGATCATCTACAGTTTTAAGGTAAAAGGTAGAGAATGGCATCTGAATTTTAATGCTTTTTGTTTCAGGATTCTGTAATTTCTACTGCTGTTCTAAAGCATGAAACTGATACCATCACTTGTGTATTTAACAAAGCAGACACTAGTTTGAGATCCAAGAAGTTAGAGATCTTCTAAGTCAGAGGTGTCCAACCTTCTGGCTTCCCCGGGCCACATTGGAAGAAGAAGAATTGTCTTGGGCCACACATAAAATACACTCACACTAACAATAGCTGATGAGCTAAAAAAAGGTCCATGCATAATTTTTGTCATGTTTTAAGCAAGTTTACAAATTTGTATTGGGCCGCAGGTCATGGGTTGGACAAGCTTGTTTTAAGTGAGAAGAGGTCCTGTGGTTAAGTCCTGATGGTGGGTCCCTGAGGCACTGTGGGGGGACATGGATAAGCAAGAAGTGTTGTGAAGATGTAATAAGGACTTACTCGTGTCATAATATGACCTAACCAAATGGGAAGTACACAGGTTGTGGGGAGTTGGCTCCCCTCAAATCTGAGAGAGGCCAAAGCATGTAAGGTCCTGCTCACCCATGAAAATCTCTGAGTACAAAAAGTCTGACTCTAAAATCATCTCCGTTTATATTGATTTATCTTTTTTGAGACACTGCGTTGTTGCTGAGCTGTCTTGCCATGAAGATTCGTTACCTTTTCTTGCCTCTTCTTTTCTTTGGCCTATTACCTGCCTCAGGTAAGATGTTATAAGACCTTAGCAATAACATGGGAGGAGCTGGTGCAAAAGAGAAGGCTAGGAGAAATGACTCAACAGCCCTCCACTGAAGATGGCACGTTGTAGGTTCCTGGGAGCATGTCGAGTAGATGAGTCACTGTTACAAGGAAGGTACAGATAGTGTCCGTTTTACAGAGTTTTACCGTTAGTCTTGCATGTGTTAATCCACATAAAGGGCTTTTAAGAAGTCCTTGACAAATACCACATTTGTCCGTGTATAATACGTCCCCCAGTTTTTAGCCCAACCATTTTAGATAAAAGTATCGTCTTATACACAGAAAAAATATGGTAGTAAGAGCTCAAGAAATGTTCAGTATTATTGTCATCAGTACACTTTTTCCTTCTTCTTCTTCTTCTTCTTCTTTTTTTTTTTGTTTATCCTCTTTAGTAATGTTTTTCTTTCAGTTCAGAATATGCTCTGTCTGGATTAGCCCAGAGGAAAACGGTGGTTACTGGAGTTTAGCTGTAGAACTGGAGGTGTTCATGAAGTGACAGGGGCCTGGCTAGTACAGACCTAAGACTGGGAGGGAGGGGAATGGGATCGGGAAGACGAATACTGACAGTGCGGACAGCAGCAGAGGATGAGTCAGTGGCGGCGCAGAGGTGCGGCTGTGCACTTCAGGGGGTTGCGGTGCCCGTGGTGGACAGGTGATGGAGGGGGGTGGTAGTGAGAGGAGGGAACCAGTGCACGTGACGTGAGAGACGGGTACTTCGTCGTGACGGGAAGACACTCGAGGAAGTAATCTGGCAGACAGACAAACGGAGACAGTCTCACCGGGAGAAAGCTTGTGGTTGAAGCTAAATAGGGCGGAGCCTTCCAAAGAACCATGATGCGACCGCATTACCGCTTCCAGAGGGAGTTCTCCCTCGCCCCTGCCACGTGCTGTGCTCTGGGCCTGCGGATGCCGAGCTTGGCTGTTAGTGGGTGACCGAGGCAACACGGGACTGCTGTCCTCTTGGCCTGCATCCTCTCTGCTTCTCACTCTTACCCCTCTGCCTTTGCCCCCCCCCCCCCCATATATATGTATATATATGTATGTTCTGGAACTAGAAACACACACACACATTCTAATTCCAGAACATGTAAAGAAGCTTACAAATTGCATACAGTGAATTTTTTTTAAACCCATTTCTTGTTGGCCCCGAGAATACTCACCAGTGGCGCTTGCAGCTGCAGCGTTTAGCCCGAGATAATTCGCAGATGACAGTCCTGATCTCACCCTCCAAGTTTGCCATGAACTGTCTTGCTTTCGTTATTATTTTTGCATCGCTCTAGTGATTGATAGTCTTTGGAAACAAATGACATCATTTTATTTATAGTATTCTGTTTTTAGTGGTCATATTTCCATTGACAGGATAGTCATTATTGATCACTGAAAATGTCAGATCTTAGAAAAACATACCTTTCCTATGTGGGAAAAAATTATTAAATACTGATCATCGTGTACATTTCTGTTATGTTAGGATTAGAGACAAGTTCTGTTTAGAAATAACTCCAAGAACAGTTTTTATATTTTACTTTCACATTGAAAACTGGTCAGATTTGCTTCCGCCTCAGAGCGAGTGTTTATGTCAGATTTAAATGAATGCCGCAGCGATCTGCACTTTTTTTTCTAAACAGGAAATGGGTTAAAAAAAACACAACAACAACTAACTAAATAGTAAGAAGAGCCAGGCAGAGGAAAATCAGCTTAGGAAAAAGTAACTTGGATCAGGGATGACACTGTCTTCCAAGAGATCCTTGGGAGAGGGAGCTGAAAGTGGACAGACGAAGTCCTTCATGGATTTCAGTTAGGAATGGCATTGTCTAGGTGACTTCCTGAGAAAACGCACCCACGCTTAATGTACCTGTTGACCTCACCTGCCTGCAAAGGGAAGATGTCAAGCATGTGAGAACTGTCCAGAAAAAAGTCCAGCCATAAATGCCTCTGTTTTTCATATGACTAGATGCTCTCTGGATAGCCCTCATATATCATGATTTTCTAGGAAGTTTAGTACTGGCCTTCTAGGATCATCCAATAATACTAGGCTTATTCAGTCAGAAGGGAGAGCAGTCGGTCTCCCACACCTATGGTCCCTGTCAGTTCCTTCTAAAATATATATTTAAATTGGATTGCAAACTCTTTTGTTCCCAGGGGCCATTGTCACTGAGAATTCCATAAGTCTTTACATTTGGCATCTTGACTAGAACTTTGTGAATTATCCACAAATAAATGTAGTCCCCTGTTTTTGCTTATTTGATCATTTATTGATCTGCTTATTTTTAGGAATTGAAGATGCTCATAAGATCACTAGCTTCCTGGACTGCAAAAATGAAACATTGTGTAGTTCCCCAGATGAAAACGGAAGCTGCTCTCATGCTAACAAGGAGGTTGGAATATGTGTCTTGCACCTTAGAGGTGCATAGCAACCAATGATAAAGAAATAGGAAATTAGGAAGGCAGGGTGATCAACTCCCATGTCTTATTAAAAAATGAAGTCTGTTTACTTCTCTCTTGTTTCCTATAGGGACACATTTATCTATTGATAGTTTAGACAAAGATTTGTCAAGGAATTACGAGGGTCAGAGAACACAGAGGAAGAAAACAAGAGATACCTGTTCTCTCTGCGGTGGGGTGGAAAGGTTTGGAGGCTTGTGAAGTGCGGGAGGAAGGGACGTGGAGGGCCGTCTGCAGTGTGCGTGTTAGACGCAGAAGACCAGAGGTTGTTAGGTTTTACTGTAGATAACAGATGGAATCTTCCTCCCTGTTTGACAGATCATGGCCAAGTCTCAATTTCCTTTTCAGTGATTACTTTTGGCTCAGAATCTTTGACTGTAACAAGAAAGTGCTTGAATCATAACCTGTGATTCCTTTCCCTGACTCTGGAAGCCAAAGAGCCAACGCTACCCAAGAGGCTGTATATAACATGTTGAATGAAGCCTGGCATTTTCTTTCACTTTGTTCCAACTTGTTCTAGTTTTAAAGAAAACACAGACTGTCAAAGTAACTTTATGTTGATATCTGGAGTCTCAAGTTTAAGGTACAATTTTTCTTAGTAAATCTGTCAGAGATGTAGAAATAATACATTAAGCCACTGGCATTTTCAGAATACTTGTGGTGTCTTCTGCCCTCATGTTCACAGAAGTCCATGTCAGGTGTCCATTTAACTGAAGATAAGAAACTCCACTGTAGTCTCCACTGAGGATAAAATGCTACAATGTAAAGCACTGAGCATAAATTTAAGTCAGGGGCTATAAGTCTGCAGGGTGAAACCCAGTGAAAGTTAAGAGAGGGAAATACCCAATGAGCGTCAGCTAATCCAATTCATGATTGTCTCCGTTTTGAGCATTCGTCAAGGCTTCCTGCACGTACAGCAGACTCTCTGTTAACTGGCACCCATGGGGATCAGTAGCTGCCGGATAGATGTAATACTTCCCTTTTTTTGGCTGGTTGCTTCAGTTCCGGTTAATGGGGAGTCTACTATACTAGAATTCCACCGATAGTCTTCTACTCCTTTAATGAAAGAAAACATTCTACACTCAGTTTGAACACTTCATGGAAGAGAGAGTCTGTCATTGTGGTTAGAATCAGGTGTCAGAGCCATTTTAAAAAAAGATTTCCTATTTAAAAAATATATATATATATGTATACTTCAGGCAACTCTACAAAGCTCGATGGAGTGTTTACTGAGTCTGTGGAATTGGCATTTCTAGAACCCACCTTGAAAATTAATGTATTTGGCTCCTTTTTATTTGCTTTATTTTGATGTGCAGCAGTTTCCAAACTGCCATTTTCTGTCAGTGACACAAACATTGTAGTACAGATGGCCTCCACCACACTCTTATCAGAAACCTTGGCTGAAAGATGTCATGGAAATACAATAAAAGAAAGCAGTGTTATCTTGATTTTTCAAAAGTATCTTCATATGCTGGCAGTTTTAAAGGTCATTTAAAATGGAATAGCAATTATAACTTCCACATTTAACATTTAATAATTAGTAATTTGCATCACAAAACACTGGCTCAGTAACTTTTGTGTTTCTTTGTGAATTTTTCTTTGAGATGCTTTATAGAGGTAATGCAGTGAGCACCATGATGTAGCTCATCTTACAAGGCTTAATTTAAACAGTATATAGGGAGTGGTGGGAGCTCATAAATGTTGAACACAGGCATTAAAAATCAGTTGCTAATAGAACTTGGGCATAAAATTAATGAGGCAGTTCATGTTTTCTAGCAACTTGTCATCTATTGCATGGAATTTCCCATTAGAAACAGATTTTAAGGGCTGGTATGTCATCTGTTTATCTTTTCTAGTGATGATTTTTCCTTCTCTAACTTGATCTCGTGCAATGGTCTTGGGACAAGCTATGGTCACTTCAGCATCCTATCGTATAATATTGAAATACAGTTAACAGATCAGTATTGAAGGCATTAAGAATCAGGCAGTAAAAAAAGTAGAGGAAATACAAGTGAATGTACCTGGAAATAAATGGCCTGAAGGAAAACAGTAAAAATCTACCTTTTTATTGTTTGGTCCACAAAATGCAGTTCTCACTTCTGAAGGAACATACAGATACGTTAAATACTTTTAAAAAGCAATGTGGTTGGAAGATAACTGTGCTGTATAAAGAATCACAGGTAACACCACTTTTTTCCTGGGAAGTCATTAAAAGAGTATTAGCAGGTTTGATAGTCTTCGGCATAAATTAGATTTTATTTTGTACAAATCTTGACTGGAAATAAATTTGAAAATTAAAATGTCTTCTAATGTGATTACATTGTCTCATAACAAATCATTTCAGAAGTAAAAATTCTTAACAAGAAATAAATACATTTTCTTAGCAGAATCACATGATCCAAGTAGAAACACATTTATGGGCAGTATGGACCACAAAATGGAAAAATATAGGATACATAGCATCTTCTTCAATGCTTGCTTTAATATGAGTAGTTGTGCACATGGGGCTATAGGCTAAGTTTGATACATTTGTTTTAAAGATCTATTTATTTGTAATTTGAGAAATCTCATGGATTTTTATGTTTTTAAAGAAGTTAGGTTTGTTGCAAAACGTTTGTCCATTAAGGCCTCAGGATATATTTAAACAACAGGACTAAACTGTGTAAACCATGTTAAATAGTGGGAATTGTGTCACTGTGTGTGTGTGTGTGTGTGTGTGTGTGTTGGGGTTGGGTAAGTTTGACCTGGTTTGAATCCTGTTTTTGTCACTTACTGTCTGAGCAACCTTAGGCAAACCTCTAACTGGGGACAGGGCCTACCTTGCAGGTTCACTGTGAGGCTAAAAGATATGGTGAATGCAAGCTGCCTTGCTGGTCGTCTGGTATCTAAATTTTTCAAGAAGTAGCAATTTTTAAACTTACATTTTATGGGAACTTATTAAAGAGGACTTCTTAGGACAAGGCCAAGTGATGGACTAAATCAGTCACTGTCATACTCTGTACTATCCTCAAGTCTTAAAATAGAAAATGTGAGTTTAAATCTGCCTTCTATGACTTTTTTTTTTTTTTCATTCTGCTTCTTGTTTTTCCCCCTTGTTTTCTTGTGGAGTTGTTGATGGTGTAAATGCCATTTTCCTCTCCTGATCTGAAAGTTATAAAATGTTTAACCTTAGAAATTACAAGTAAATTGGTACTTTACCCTTCCAACAGGAAAATACGACACATATGCTCTTATTTACATATGCTCTTTAATTATCTATATATTTTAAACCCCGTAAGACTTCATTGTTCTACTTTACATAGTCAGTCTTCATGCAGTTTTACCCACGTATTTTTGGTTTTCTTTCCTTTCTGTGGTAAACAACCTTCCAACTGATGCCATTTTTCCTCCTACCAAAAGAACAAAACAGTTTCCTACCTAAAGGTTTGCTGCTAGCAAATTCTCTCAATTTTGCCCAACAATGTCTTTTTCTTCTTCATTCCTGAAGGCCATTTTTGCTGGATATAGAATTCTATGTTGGTCAGTATTTTCTTTCAGCATTTTAATTGAATACTTCTATTGCCCTTCATTTTGTCTTGTTGCTAAGTCTGAGCTGTCAGTGTTTGTGTTGCCTCTCTGAAGATAACCTGTCATTTTTTAAAGAAAAATCTAGCTGCTCTGTATTTTTTTTCTTTGCTTATTCTGCAACTTCAGTATGCTATGTCTAGGTGTAGAGTTTTAAAATTTTCATTTGATCAGGATCTTTCACTAAAATGATTCTTTTCACAGAATCATTCCTATTTGGAAAGGAAGAAAGGAAGCCAAAGGTTAGGTGGTGGAGAAAGAGTAACATGTCTTCTGATTAGGTGTGGAAGAAATAGCTGAGAGTGGGAATCATTGCATGTGTGTGGATTGCAAATTAAAATCTCCATCCCATTTCCTTACCAATACTTAGTTGTGTAGTACAAGAAATCAATATGTATAAGGACTCCAAAGAAGCTAGAAATATCTGTTACAAAGTTGTATTAATATGGCATCCATCTGAAACTCCACATACAAACAAACTAAATTATTGGGAGAAAATACATTGTGCTGTTTGCATCTTTAAGTCATAAAAGAAAGTCTTCTGTAGACTTTTGTATTTATTAAGAAGAGCAAGACAGAAACTCTGCAAAGATAATAGAAATGTCCCAGGCAGGAAGAGTTGATCCAGGGCAAATTAAAACAAATTTTTGAATGAAATAATAGCACAACTGGATAGTCAGGGGAAGACAAAGAACTTGGCCCCTTAATTTATCACATTAACAGTATATTAATACATTTTTTTAAAGAGATGTTTTTAGGGAGTAGTGCTTTTGTGGTTTTAGCAAGGTATCATGTAAGGAAAACAAATTAAGTGAACATTATGATGAAAAATATCTCCATGTTATCTATTTCTTTTTAGGAGAATGCTAGAGTTTTGCCCTAAAATAATACTTGTCACTCCAAGTAACTCCTTCCTAAATCTATATGTGTGTATATATGTATGTGTGTGTAATATGTGTAATATATATGTGTAATACATATATATATAAACTTACACATAAATTAGTCTCATTAACTGTCAGATCTATTTTTTAATCTTTAGGTAAAAGTAACCGATTTATCCTTCCCATAATATTCTTTATACTATCAGTTATAGTTCCATGCTTTAAAATTGGCAGCTTTAATTTAGGATGTCATCTCTTATGAGTTACTTAGTTTTTTGTTTGTTTGGCTAGGAGAATTCATCAAAGTGGATCTTCTGTAATTTTTTGGTCACAGTTTTAGCCCAGATCTTTTTTGGTTGTATTTTCATAGAAAATGTGTCAAAGTGTTCTTTGTGGCTCTGCAAATGTCTGCTTCTCTTTGAATATGATTCTTAGCACCATCTTAATACTTTATAAAGAATGCAGAATATACTTTTACATTGGGCTTTCTCAGAGATACTGTTTTAGTTAAAGCTAATTTGCTCACTACTGGTTCAGAAATTTAAAAAATTTTACTTAACATTCAACTGTGTTTTGTAGCTTTAAGCTTGTAATTTTAACATTTGGCTTTTCTGTTATACTATTTCTGAATAGTACTGAAACACTGTATTTCATTTGGATGATGCTCATATAAATACATAACTAAATACTGGAAAATTTCAAATCAACCTGCTACCAACCATGAACTCTAATTAATGCATGGGCATTTTTTATGACCATCACTTTTAATGTACTAAAATATTCAATAACTGTTACTTGCATGTTACATGAAAAATTAATTTTTAAGAAAATTTTATTCAAAGCATTAGGAAAATCATATTCAAAACACAGAAACATTCAGACGATAACAATGCTGCATAGATAGTGGTATACAAGTTCCCTGATGCTTAGTGACTTCTTCCTAATTACAACATCAGTGTTCAAGTCACCGGGCAGAAAATGGTAGAGGCATCATTTCGTTTCTGAGGCTGAAGAAATGGCTTTGATGGTGATTCAAACAACAAAGATTAGATTATCCCCAATTTAATTACATCCCTTCCTCCTTATTTCCCAGAGATGAAAATTTAGAATCAGTGCCTGCTTTAATCAGACAAAATACTGAATTAAGTTTTAAAAATTACCACCACACTATTATGCTTAACTAAAACTGTCAATACGAATAGTGTTTTACACAGTACATGTGTACAAGAAAAACATGACCTGTTTCCAATTCTTTGACTTCCAGTTAAAAAAATGTTATCATTAATAGGGATTTGAAAAATAATTTTCATGACACAACATTAACTTTATCATTTCTGAGTGGGAAATTGCTAAGTTTCTTTCATAACATTACTTTTTGAAAGGGAAGACAATGTATTTGGAAGGACTGTGGAGCTGAGAACATTGTTCAGTAAGAAGATGTGTCACCCTGAGAAGGACGTGGGACTGCCAGCACTTTCAGAGGCCCTGACAGTGCGCGAAGGAGCCCAGAGGCGCTCACCTCTCAGTCACCTACATCAGAAATGTTTTGATCTGAGCAGTGGTTTGAGTTTCTCTGCTATGCTGGTAAGCGTCACAGCCAAGACATCTGAAAGCGATGGACTGTCAGCCATTCTGCATTTGTTTCAGGCTTCTTCCTTTTTCCTTTCCGAAGGAAGAGTTTTCACAGGGTCTTGGACTCAAACTTACTGTTCACAAAAATACTCTTCTGTAAGCAAATTCGTAGTTTTCTTTTAACAGTAGACACACTGTCTGGTCTCCATCCTCTGATCTGTGCCTAGAGAATCAGGCAGTAGGAATCCTTCATTGGCCACGGAAGAGCAGACACGCATCTTCTTTCTGATCAGAGGCACACGCGAACATTCCTCAAAGTGCATCGTCATTTTTAACCTCTCACTTGTTTAGAGTCAGAATGTATGACTCTCTACATACTTTCAGTATAAAATAATGCTTATCCCCCACACCTTACACATACCATAATACTTGAGAAAAGACAAAGAGCAGCTATAGAAGTAGCAAGATATTTTTCACAAATAAAAAAACAATGTACAAAAAATGGCAAGTTAGTGATAACTGGTAGTATGAACTCTCAGTAACATCCCACTCGGGGCTCCACATTAAGACTTGACAAGTTTGAAGCCTTGTCCTGTGTCTAGCACAGTAGGAAGAAACCAACTCATTTTCAACCTTTTCAAGCACCTGAAACAACTTTTGCAGATCCAGAAGAGGTTCAGACCACACACCCAATTGGCCAAGTGCACCAGTGGGTACGTGATGCGCGGGAAGTGTAACATCCAGTGCTTGGCCACGTCGCTCCCCGTGGGCAGGTGCAGGGTGTAGTCGCTCCACTGCTTTGACACACCATACAGCGCCCTCACGGGACGCCCCTTTTCAGCCCAGCAGACATTGCTGCTGGGGTTGCAGTTATACTCTACCCAGTCTTTGGTGAAATCGCCCAGCTGGGGCGGGTCAGCTTCCTCGATATCTATTGACTTCACCAACTCAGCTCCTTGCACTGCGATGTACTGGTCATTAACTTTTCTCACTTCTTTCACCCAGGGGGTCGAGTTCTCACTGTCTAACACAATAATAAGTCGGGAACAGAAGGAACCATTTTTTTCTCTCCACCATTCTAAAAGTGTGTCCAGACGTAGTACGTCTCCACCTGTGAACAAGAGCAAATTTCTGAAGCCTCTCATTAAGAATACTCTCTTGTTGTATTTTCTTTAAATGCTTGGAATTAAGTATGTGAGCAAAAAAAAAAAAAAAAAAAAAAAATACAGCCTCCCTTTCAAAGTACCTTTTCAGAAGGGTTTTAAAAAACAAACTTTCAACTTCATGTAAAACAAAGAAAACAAAAACAGTCATCCTTGTTGCCCATATTAAGAAATGAGATACACTTTAATAATTCAAGAAAATTGTTTATATTATAAAGTTAAATTTGGTGAAAGAAATAAAATTATAAAGGGAAGCTAATACTCTACATCAAAAGCAGCAAATATGGTTTGTGGGCAAAATCCAGCTTGCTACCTCTTTTGGTATAGACTGAGCTAAGAATTGATTTTAATTTTTACATAGTTGAAAAATGTCAAAAGAACAGTATTTTGTAACATGGAGAAATTATAGGAAGCTTATATTTCATGCAATTGTTTCTATAAATAAAACTCATTTATGAGGGCAGTCCGGGAAACCTTCAGCCATCAGTGCCTCTATTTTTCATATTACATGGCTGGAGGCTTTCTGGACAGCTCTCACTTCTGTCCATGGAGGCTTTCTGGACAGCCCTCACTTCTGTTCTTCATCTACAGCTGCAGGGCTTAGGAAGGTACAGCGGGGACCACATGACCCTTAAAAGCCAAACATAACTGGGCCTTTACCGAAAAAGTCTGCCCCCGTTCTACACCAGGGATAAAATGTTACCTTATCTCATATGTAGGTAGTACTAAATGAAAAAGAAACTTTAGAATGAATTTATTTTTAAATCAATTTGATACTTTGAATTTAATCCTTGAAACAAAGGATTAAAAATAGTTTACCCAGAAATAAATTTGACCTAGAAACCTCATAGCTATTAATAATAGATTTTACATCCGGTTCATTATGGATAGTTCTGCATTAATTTTGATTTTTAACTATGTTACATGAAAATATCTTGATTATTTAAGATATTTTTGGCAGCCTCTTAAATTTCACGCCTGAGGCACTGCCACCCTCCCCTACCCCCTCACTCCATCTCATCTCCGTGGTGCACTGATGGTCATTCTAAGGCTAGGTACTTGTCCTAAGGAAAGAGCAGAGACGGGCGCAAAATTACGTATAACCATCTGCCCTCTGCTGTTTGAGACAGTGTAAAATCTGAAACAAGTGGGGACTGGAAATAAATTACAGTGAATCTTATGAAGGAACTTTATAATAAAACGTTTATAAAGAAACTTTAATGAGAAAATACTTATGAAATTAGAAAATGCATGACAGAAGTGTATCTACAAAAATAGCAGTGGTTATTGCTGGGTGTTTGGAGTTCAGGTGCTTTTTATATTTTTCTGTATTTTCCAAATTTTTTACATTGAGCATGTTACTTTTATAATTAGAAAAAAATATTTCACATGCCACAATTTATGTGCACAATGTCCAGAACCTAACTTCAGAGTATATGAGGGCTGTCTGGAAAAAAAATCCAGCCATGAATGCCTCTGTTTTTCATATTGCATGGCTGGGTACACTCTGCACAGCTGTTACACAGTTTCACCCAGGGCAGCCATCCTCTTTGCTAAACTATCAAAATGACAACACGAGAGTGAGAAAGAATACTTTAGAGTTTGGATTCTATTAGTAATGAGCTCTGAAGTCAGGGTGTATCACATTCTTTACATTTTAGATATTGACAATAAAAAACTTCGTTCACAAATTGGTCTTAAACATGCGTATCATCTCACAGGCACCATTTCAATACACGTTTTCCACACATTACTAATGTGTTCCTCCACACATACTTCCTGAGGATACCTTTTCAGAATGGTCAAATGTTAACTTTTCGTTATTCCCAATTCTATTAAATTTCTCTAGAAATCAGAAGGTAACATAAATTACAGGAGCTGTCATAAAAATTCCATCCACCATACCACATCACTAACCTGCCTTCTATATCTATTTCAATAAATATTCTTCATCACAGTCCACACTAATTCAGACATCAACAAGGGAATTAAAGCAGCATTAAAGCCTTTTAAATGATTTCTCTTCTCTTGGCTTTGCTCTCTCTATGACCTGGTGCTTGGCTTTCAGTCCAGATGCAAAGTACGTACATTTATCTCAAATAACAGCCAGATGATGCAGTTGAAATAGCCGAGATTGCTTTTTAAAGGCTTTGTGACAAAGTGCTTTATAGTTTTTTGACATTTTTTTCATTTATTTCTATCTCTCTTTTCATTATCATCGATTTTTACCCTCAAGCAAAAAGGCAAAAATATCAGGTTCCATATTAGGAAAGCCCATGAACCACACACTCTGTGAGTAAAGGTGCAGGGTAAAGGGCCAGTACCGATATACTCTTTCACAGGAACCCTTAGTTCTGAGCCTGCTGTGGACTTGCCAACTCAGGTCAAATGCAGTTGTGATGTTTTTTGTTTTAGAGGTTTTTAGAAAGATGACCACTTAGTTCTCAGAGCTTAGAGCTCTTTGTCACTTGGTTTAGAATGAGTTAAAAAGCACCTTCTTCATAGCAGGGGGTATAAGACTTTTCTGAGGCAGAATTAGCCCTTAAGGGCTATGTCTCGGGCAAGGACTGACCGAAAAGAACACATACTAATCTAAAGTGAGAAAATTACCTTTTTTCATGAGTCATTCAATGATTTCCTCCATCTCTCAGTGATTTGAGGATCCCCTACTGCATGTCAGGTCTGTTCTAGGCGCTAATAAGCACACAGGGCATGAAGCAAAGCCCTTGACTTTACAGGGTTCTGATCTGGTTGGGAAGACCAACATACAAAGTGCATAGAACACAAGAGCTCTCGTTTCTTCCTTGGCAGGGAGATTTAATATTACCCTCTCATTTTACAGATGAGGGACCCAAAGCCAGAGACATAAAACAACAGCCCTGCGGCAAATTAGGGCCGACTGAAGCCAAGGTCTCCTGACCCAACTGCTTCTCCCATGATGACATATATCATATTACCTGCTTAAAATTTTGGTGAGCTTTCCACCATAAATAAAACTGTACATGTGAAGGGCTATTACAGGCAGCATCCATAACCTTTAAAGACTTAAAAGTCCTAGTCAGATAAGTTCATCAGCTTCTGAAATTCCAAAAATACTTCAAAGGGAAACTGATTTTAAGTTTCAGATTAAACAGTCAGATCTTTTTCTTCCAAGAAATATAAGACTAATTCTCAAACCTTTGGGGGCTTACTAAAATTCTGCTAAACAGGTGTGCGAGAGAAAAGAACAAACAGCTGTGTCTAACTTGGTAAATTCTGAAGTGGAAAATGGAGAATTCTGGGAATCTAACATTTTGGTAGGAAGGAGAGATGTCCACCACAGGTTTATTTCTACTACAGGTGTATTTCCACCACAGGTGACACTGCCCGAGGTGCCTTACCTGCCAGGGCCCACTCTCCTGAGCCATGGGTGTGCCCACTGTAGTACAAAACATACGTATCATGTCGGGGTCCATCCACAGTCCGAAGTTCAAGGAAAGCTTTCAGTTTGGAATGCAGAGTATCAAAAGAGAGCCCACTGGTGGAATAGTCACATCCATAGGTCTCAATCATATGATATGCAAAGAACCTCTGGATGGCATTGAGCATGCCCGTCGACCTCAAATTTAACTCCTGGACGTGTTCTGGTGGGAGAAGGGTTGGCTGACCATCAGGACTGAAGAAGGAAAAAAAAAGAAAGATTATATTGGTGTTTAAGAAGTATTCATTCTATGGCACATTTTAATCCTTTATTTATAATTATTTAAGAATCATAATAATTGCTGCTGACTAAATGGCAGGATTTTTTTTTAAAAATTATCTTTTCTAAAATTCTTTAGTGTTAAGAACTAAGCTTTGAAAAATCAAAGCCTAGTTTCTAAAAATTATATTTCTTATCACTAAAACAATCACCATAATGAAAGCTGGGAGAATAATATCTCCAAATGTAGCTAGCGCTGTACTCTTCATTCTTTATTCAAATCTTCCACCAAATCACATGTATTGGACAAGACTTTTTTTAAAACAAAATTATACTAATTTTACTCAAATAGTGTCTCATGAAAACTTTTCTTTCTTGAGAAAAAAAATTTAATAAAATATAGAAGCAGTATTTTAAATTATGCATTTTTTATATTAAAAAAGATTCCTTATAAAGTTGTGTTCAAGTTTTACTAACCTAAGATACATAAATTATGGAAGAATTACCAATTAGTAAATGGCATTTAAAAACAATTATTAACATCTAGGTCCACTGCGGTATACTATTGAATACTAACTGAAGACTTAGATCTGATCCTGGAACAAATGTAAAATGGTACTCTCGTATTGATGATAAACCAGGTCCTACATCTAGAAGAATCAAAATACTATCAAGACTGAAGGGAAAAAAGGTTATCACCCTTATTCAGAAAAGGAATTTCTACCAGGAATTTTGAAAACTTTACATTTTGCTTCATAGTACCAATATTATTTTTGAAAACACTTTAGTTTTCATTAAAAGAATGAAAATTTTGTTCCATATTTCTAACATTTAACAATCACAAGAAAGTAAAATAAGAAATAAACAAAAATTATAATGAAATAAAACTCTAACTGCAAATTACTACTTCCACATACTCTTTCTGCAGAGTTGTCACATCTTACTTTATGGGACCCTTCTATATCTACTTATTTTACTTCTCATGAGAATCTTCAACTTTTTATTAAGTTTTTAACATGGAGGAAAATATGTAATACATGTTTTATGTATTTACATACAAGAATTATTTTGGAATAAAACTGCAATCAAATATATATATTTACATATGAATATGTGAGTATACAGGGTCTGTCAGAAGGAACACCGGACCACAATGTGAACGTCTTGCGTGAGATGGACAGCAATTTGAATGTTTCACCTAAAATGTCATATAGTGTGCCTGAGCTGATAATCTATACCAGATTTCTTACTACAAAATCACAAGCATGTATCATTATGATTTGGTAATAAAATCATAACTCAAGTCCGGGGGTTACTTCTACCAGACTCTGTATTTATATACACGTAATATATAAAAAAATACATACATTTCCAGTCTTCTGAATTCCTGGAGCTCTTCCTACCTTTCCTCCAGAATGGGCAGAACAGGTATCGTCATTTGCATTTTAGATAAAGTTACTGAGATTCGTAACACAACTAGAATTCAGGACTCTCAGGCCCCATGTCCAGTCCATTCTATTCTATTTCACCATGTTGTTTCACGGGACATTTTCTTAAACAAGCTAACCCTTTCTAAACAAAGGGTAGGCTGTTGCCTTAGAAAATTCATCCACATTACCTGACTTAAATATTTAAATTTAACCCTGAAGATTATGTTACTTAGATTATATTATGTACAAAAAAAAGATGCAAAAGTATTATTTTGACAATATTATCATTCAGAAAAAATGAGCTCTCACATTTTATATTTATAGTCATACCAATATTAAGAAAATGTTGAGTCGTATAGTTATTACTAATTCCTAGATTACTGTACCTGCAGAAGTTGGTGGGAATCACAACAGCATATCCAACAGATGTTCCCCCTAAACAGTTACCCAATTCATGGAAGAGCCCATGAGCCATGGATTCCAATGGCAAAACAATTAGAAACATGCTCAAGAAGATTCCATTTGTTGGCTAAAAGAAATTTAAAACATCATGTTTATATAGTGTGACTGCATTTAAGTATGTGCATATGTATATATATTTACATACATGCATATTTACTTACATTTTTTTGTCACTAGTTCCAAAAAGAATAAAAAGGACAACTAATGATCTAAAAATAATTATGAGCTGAAGCAAACAAGAATATATGGATGAGCAACTATCTTTAAGTTCTTGGAAGCTGTGGTTAAAAATACAGTGGATATAGTTTTAATTTGTCAGATAACCACCCACTAAAACTAAAAAACAATACAAAAACATAACCACTCTTGATATGACTGAGAAAAAGCCACATGCCCTAAATCATTTTTCAAATAACACACTCATTTACTTTATCAGAAAAGATATTTTAAGAAAATTTAAGACCCTAAAGCTATCAAATGAATGCCATCAAAATGAATTCCATTCTGTTTAAGCTAATAATATTTAAGCTTATAATTCAAAGCTTTTCCTTTGAAAAGCTTCAGACTCTCTATAGCAAACTTAAAATGAAAAAATAAGGACATTTAAGTATCCTAAAAGCAGAATAAAAACAAGGAGGCAAAAGAAATATTAAAAGGAGGTAAGATTAGGTGGTAATAGCAATAAAGGGACAGAAAAAATTAAAGTGAAAAGCATAGGAAGGATGACAGTCCTGATGCTTTACAATACTGTACTATTGTATATTTTATGTTGCTGCTGCACATACTACACAGTCATGGGCATAAGGGCACAAATACACATTTTTCTAACACTACAAGGTGGTTCATTTGATCAGCATTTGATTAAAAAAACAGGAAGTTGACCCCATCATGAAAAAATAAATATAATGCCCTAATTTTGGTACACTGTAGGTTATCAATTACATAAATAATACAATACATGCCCAGTTTAGAAACATTAGAAAATACACATAAGTAAAAAAGATACGTGATTTAAATCACTGCAGACACTATCATCCAAACACAAGTATTAACTTTTTAAAAACAAGATATCAAAAACAAATGTGGAGGGTGAATAAAAATATAGGCCTTTTAGCATACACTAAAACGTAATAGACCATCAACTTAAAATAGACTAATATAAAAACAGGCTGTTATGAATGAATCTCAAGGTAAGTGCAAACCAAAAACCTATAATAAGTACACAAAAAATAAAGACTAAAACATATTACTAAAGAAAAGTCATCAATGCACAAGAGAATAGAGCAAGAGAAAAACAAAAATAATCAGATAATAATGAAATGGCAATAAGTAAATATTGAAAATTACTTTAAATGAAAATGAACTAAATGTTTAAATCAAATAGTTAAGGTGGCTGAATTGATTTAAAAAAAAGAAAGACCCCACCATTATTTTTCCTGTAAGAGACTTCAGATCAAAAGACACAGACTGACAGTGAAGGGTTGCAAAATATTAATACGTGCAAATGGGAACAAAAATAAACTTGGGGTAGCAATACTTATATCAGACAAAATAAACATTAAAACAAAGACTGTAACAAGAGACAAAGGAGGACCTATATAAAGATACATAGATCAATCCACAAGAAGATATAAGACCTGTAAGTAAGCATCAATGTACCCAACAAAGGAAAACGTAAGTACATAAAGCAGATATTAGCAGGCATAAACCAAGAGATTGACATTATAACAATAATAGAAGGGGACTTTAACACCACACTTAAATAAATGGATAGATCATTCAGACAGAAAATCAAAGAAATAGTAGCCTTAAATGACACATTAGACTGGATGGCCTTAATAGATATTTACAGAACATTCTAGCCAGATTCTTTTCAAGTGCACATAGAACATTTTTCAAGCTAGTCCACATGTTAGGCCACAAAAAAGTCTCAGTAAATCAACAAGGTTCAAATCACATCAGGTATCATTTCCAACTACAACAGTATAAACTAGAAATCTAAACTGGAAAAAACAAACACATAGAGGTTAAACAACATGCTATTAAGGAAAAAGTATACAAATATCTTGAGACTAATGAAAATGGGAACAGTGATCCAAAATCCGTGGAACAGAAAAAGTAGTTCTGAGAGGGAAATTCATAACAATACAGACCTACCTCAAGAAATATCTCAAATATATTATACCAATAGGAAACAGAAAAAGAAGTAACAAAGCCCAAAGTTAGTTGAAGGAAGGAAATTAAATAAAGATCAGAGTAGAAATAAGTGAAATAGAGACTAAAAAAATAACAGGCAAGATCAATGAAAATAAGAGCTGGTTCTTAGAAAAGGTAACAAAATTTATAAACCTTGAGCTAGACTCAGAGAAAAAAAAAAGAAAGGACCAAAATTAATTCAAGTTACAACCAACACCACAGAAATACAAAGCACCATAAGTGAATACCATGAACAACTATATGCTAACAAATTGGACAACCTAGTAGAAGCAGATAAATTACTGGAAACATACAATCTTCCAATTCTGAATCAGGAATAAACAGAAAATAATAAAACTGAATCAGTAATAAAAAAACTTCCAATAAACAAAAGTCTAGGACCAGAGGGGTTCACAGGTGTACCAAATATTTAAAGAAGAATTAATACCTATCCTCAAAATATTCCAGAAAATTGAAGAAGAAACACTTCCAAACTCATTCTACAAGGTCGGCATTACCTGATACCAAAACCACACAAAGACACTTAAAAAAAAAAAAAAAATCACATTAGGTGGTGAACTTATACAAGTTGACAATGCACTGTAGAATTGTATGCCTAAAACCTATGTAATCCTTGCTAACAGATGTCTAACAATAAAAATGAATTAAAAGAAAAACAGGCCAATATCCCTGATGAGCAAAGATGTAAAAATTTTTAAATATTAGCGAATCAAATTCAACACCACAAAAGGATCATACACCATGATCAAATGGACTTTATTCCAGGAGTGCAAGGATGGTTCAGTATCTGAATACCAATCATGTAATAGAGCACATTAACAAGAAAGAATAAAAGTCGTAGAATCCTTTCATAAGATGCAGAAAAAGCATTTGACAAAATTCAACATCGATTTATGATTAAAATTCTCAATAAAGTAAAAGTAGAGGGAATATATCTCAACATAGTAAAGGCAATGTATGACAAACCCACAACTAGCGTCAATTCTGTAGTGAAAAGTTAAAAGTGTTTCCACTAAGAACAGGAATAAGACAAGGATGCCCACTCTCACTTTTATTCACTATCCTACTGGAAGTCCTAGCCACAGCAGTCATACAAGAAAAGGAAATAAAAGGAATCCAAATTGGAAAGGAAAAGGTAAAACTGTCACTATTTGCATAGGACATGATACTATATATAGAAAACCCAAGGGTCCACCAAAAAAACTATGAGAACTAATAAATGAATTCAGTAAAGTTGAAGCATACAAAATCAATATACAGAAATAAGTGGCATTTCTGTATACTAATAATGAATTACCAGAAAGAAAAAAAATAAGAAAACAATTCCATTTACAACTGTGCGCCCCCTGAAAAAAAAATCTAGGAATAAATTTAACCAAGAATAGACCTGTGCTCTGAAAACTCTGAGACACTGAAGAAAGAAAATGAAGACAACAAAATGGAAGGGTACACTTTTCAACAATTAGAAAGCCATATTAAAGAAAAAAAAAATTCTTACCTCATTTTATAAACAAAAATGAACTCAAAATAGATCATATATCTAAATGTAAAAGCTGAAACAGTGAAACTACTAGAAAACTACTACAGGAGAAAAATCTGTGTGACATAGATGTGAGCACAGATCTTTTTAGATATAAAAGCACAATCCATAAAAGAAAAAGTAGATAAACTGGACTTTATAAAATTAAAAACTTGTACTCTTCAAAAGATATCATTAAGATAAAATGATAAGCCACAGACCTCAGGGAAAACATTTCCAAATCTTATGAGGGCTGTCTGGAAAGTATCCAGCCATGTAATATGAAAAATAGAGGCATTTATGGATGGATTTTTTCTAGACAGCCCTTATATATCTTATAAAAGGCTTGTATCTAGTATATAAAAAGAATTCAATCCTAAGAAGACAAATAACCCAATTTAATAATGGGCAAAAGATGTGAATAGCTACTTCAATAATAAAGATAAGTAGATGATTAATACACATTAAAATATGCTCAACATCATTAGTCATTAGAGATACGCAAATTAAAACCACGAGATAACCACTCCACACGTAAACTGAAATGCATTCTCAAGTAGATCAACTTTAAGAAACCAGAATGGAAGGTGAGAATCTGGAAATTGATTTTCTTAAAATTACCTTTGCTGACATACTCCCTGGAAAGCTTTTGAGTATCTCCAGTGCTACACAGACTTGAAAACCACCAGTATTAAGAAAACAAGAACTTGGTGACTAAGAAATATTTGGTTAACAGGTTTTGATGATCTGGAAAGGTGTCAAGTACGAGTGAGGGTGATTTGGAGAAGAAAAAGTAGGGCTGGGAAGGGTGCTAACAGGAAATGAGAGGAAGAGGAAGGAGAAGTCTTGTTAGGAGTCTCCCACATTCTCTGTCATTATCAGTATCACTCTCCTGCTCCCTAGCTCTGCCAAGGAAAGTGAGGAAGAGATCTTCGGGCCCCCACGTACAATGTTCTCATCTTCTGGAGACGCCCACACAGGTGCCCTGCCCCAGCTCACCTTCGCTAGAAAGCACCATACCCAGACACATCTCCACATCTCCTGTTACACACTGACACCCAGAAATCCTGCAGCCCCTTAGCTGCTGCAAAGCAGCGAACTGCACCAGGCTGAGCTGACCTTCCTTTATGCCCTACATTCTAGCCGGATGTACCTGAATTACAGCATTTGTCACTCTGTAATAACTGCTTACATGCCTGCCTGCTCCCCTTCCCTTTAGACTGAGCTTTCTTTAAGAACAGAGACATTTCTTATTCATCTGAGATCAGCAGCACCCAGGACAGCACCTAACATACAGTGCAGTCAATAAATGGTCCAAGAATAGAAGACTCGGTTCATTAATACAGTAGATATAAACTCCAACCATACAGTTTGAATGGTTAAAAAAAAAAAAAGACTTTTTTTTTTAACATTCTGTGGGCAGCCAATATATTGTAAAACCCATTTTCCCCCTTAGGAGAGAACCTCTAATCTGTAATGAAATACCTGATATGTTATTATATATCTAATTATAAAAGAAATGTGCTGTAGTGAAGAGACCAGGGGACTAGACAGAAGCCAGGTAACCTGGTTGTTAATGGTCACTGGTTATTCCCACTGACTCTGGATATGTTTTCTCTCGCTTTCAGTGTCCTCAGGTATAAAATGAAAGGATTAAAGCACAATCTCTAAGCATTCTTCAAGTGCTAATATTCCAAGAATATTTACTCTATGAGTGCTTCTTTAATGAGCAATCAGAAGGTGGGAGGCATGTCACACGCTGTGTGTTCCTAATATTTTGGTACCTGTATGCTACAGATCAAACTAAGTTATCCTATCAGTGTTCACTCACTACTTCAATTCCATGGACAAAATTAAATAAGCACCAAAAAAGATGCCTTATGAAGCCAACTTAACCTTTCAATTCTAATAATTCAACACCTGAAGGAAGCACTTAATCACACATCATAAGCATGACTCAGTAAACAAAGTGTAAGCTTACCTGCCAGGAAACTGCTCCCAAAATCGCTGTTGCCAGAAGACTAAAAAAAACTAACTGCTCTGAAATTAAGCAAAAATGGCGCATCCCTTTGGATGCCATGATTCTGTCAAGGCTATTGTTATCTATCCTGTGGGTAAAATATACTTTATGGCAGTCATTTAATTTGGTATGAAATCCCCAAAGAGTTAGAAGAAAAATAATATGGCAGATCATCCAGAAAATTCCAAAAATGGAAAAGCCTGGTATTACAAAATACCAGAGATGAGTGTCTCTAAGTTTAAATGCTGAAAGAATAAAAAACGTCAGCTCAATCATCCCAATGAAAACAACTGACAGTCTTCTGCAAATTCTCCCACGGTACAAGAAGGGTTTCCACCTCTCAGTCACTGAAAGTCCACTAAAATAAATGTCAAGGAAAGGATCAGTTACCAGGCAAATAAAAAAACATGCAAAAGCAACAGGATTTTTAGGAGTTTCCAGTGAGGAGAAAAACAGTAAGGCTACAAAAATGACCAAGTTTGGGATAGCCAGGAAAGACTTCATTCTCAGGTCAATGATCAGCATGGCCAGTGCTACCACCAGTAAAATGATGCTCAGCGACTTCTCCACTAACATTGTGGTGCTGGCAATGGCAAAGCCCACGAGTTCCAGAAATTCAACTGTGGTCAGTAACGTGGGTCGATGACGGACATAACCAGAAATCCTCTCCACTAAAGTGCATAACATCCTCAACACTATGGAAGTTAGAAGCAAGTATTTGGTTGATTCTTCTTTCACGTCATTTTTAAAGGATGAGTTATCAAGGAAGCATAGGAGGCCAAGTAGGAATCCAAACCAGAGATTGGAGAGACTTAAACTTGCTGCTTCCATTGAAAAATAGTAATAGAGTATGCTGGCAATTCCAAGAACAAAAAGGCCAAGAATAAAAATCACCAAAATTAAGGAATTTGCTGTTTTTTCCCATCTTACGTAAAGACCTAAACAGATAGCAACCAGTAAATTGATTCTGGCTAAATAGCCAAGATAGCGCACTGAGGAATGCATGTTCACTTCTTTGTTTACTTCTTCCAGTCTTGTCATTGCTAAATAGAGACAATGACTGAAGCAATAGCGCAGTGATTTACACATGTAACCTGGTGAGCTGGGCTCTCCCCCTATGTCACAGAAGGTAACTGCTTGTATTTCATCCAGCAAATCCCATGTAGCCGTAACTCCTATTTCAGCATTTTCTCTGGTGGAGCTTTTGTTTATAACGATCTAAAAAGAAGAAAAAATATTTCAATGTTAATTTTATATAATTCACCTTTCACATGTAGCTTCTGCATACAAAATAATGAGTGAGAAGAAATCAAGTTTCTTCTGAAACCCAGTTTAAAACCTGTTTTGCATGAATCTTAATAATTGGTCTCTGACCTTTCAGTTCTGAACAGCACCAATGCTGTTCCCTCTCCAGGGGCACTCCTTTCCCTCCACCTGATCATGTCCCAGTCCTCACCCCTGGCCCTCTCCTTCTCTTTAGGCCTCAGCTTAAAGCATTTTCTTAGGGATATCACCCCTGACCCATGCATATAATCCCTGTTCTTCCTCCACAATAGCAAAATATTAATCATCACTCGTCTGCATACTTAGTAGATCACAAGCACTCTGACGGTTTATCTTCAATACTATATATGCCCAGTGTCTAGTATTCTGGCACCCAGTAGGTATTTAACAAATAACTTGTTGAAAAATAAGGATGAATCCAGGCATAATTATACTGGGGGTGCCAAAAGAAGTGTATACATATTTTAAGAGATGTTATCTGTGTATTTCTGGATGCTGATGGTGACCACTTTGTGCACGTCTTGTAATTGCAGAAGTCAAACGTGACTTGTATTCATCCCTTGTTATTGGTATAGAGTATTACAATTTTAATTGTTTTTTTCCTTTCTTAAAATGTACATAATTTTGGCACCCTCTGTATTTAATAACAGTGCCAGTTATTGGATACTTATTAACACACAAAGAGAATAAACAAGTTTCTTAATATCCCTCGGTTAATAAGTGTAGAACTAAGGGAGAGTCCATGAATTCCTGGCTTCCTTCCCTCTGGGCCTTACTCCAGCCTTCACTTAATTAACCCACATTCCTCTAAATCCGTCCTCTTTCACGTCCTACCTCCAGGGAATGGCTCACTAGGGAGGCCAAGATACACTGCATCACTTTCATCACCTTTCAACTCAAACTATTTATGTCCCTTCCAGGGGAAGTGTCAAAAGTTTAAAGAATCATACTTAGCTGCCAGGGTCGAGGAATTCCGGGGCTTCGGTTCTCTGCATTCATAACAACTCCCTGGGCTCATCTCATAAAAGAAGAATGGCGCCACGAACAGCACACCCCTCAGCAGTGGGGCAGCAACAGCAATTCTTGCGTTCCGCCTTCTAACAAGACGTGGGAGGCTCAGGAAGGAGCCCAGCAGTTCTCGGCCCTGCCTCTACGTTGGGAGAAGGCGACGTAACTGGGGGCCCGGCTGCGTGGGGGGCACGCCGGGGGTACGGGCCGTGGCCCCCCACCGTCAGCTGCTCCCGCGGCAGGTGTCCCACTCCCGCACCGGGGGCCGGTGGGCGGGGCCTGCGGCCCTGACCTCGCGGAGTCCCGGGCGCTGTGTTCGCTGGCTGTCGCCGCCGGCTGTTCACCGCGACCCCCTACCAGACTCGACCGACGCGCTCTCAACTCTCCGCTTCGGCTCCGGGGGCCACACGGTGAAAGGCGGGCCCCGGGGGCCGGGCCTACGACGCGGAACCGGGAGGAGGCAGGCCGAGGGGGTGGCGGGCCCTAGGGGCTGGGCCTACGGCTGGGAACTGGGAGGTGGCA
Source organism: Lyroderma lyra (assembly GCA_004026885.1). Taxonomy (NCBI): domain Eukaryota; kingdom Metazoa; phylum Chordata; class Mammalia; order Chiroptera; family Megadermatidae; genus Lyroderma; species Lyroderma lyra. The sequence continues at coordinate 31,639 of PVJL010007909.1, read as the reverse complement.
CGCCGAGGGGGTCGAGGGCCCGAGGTCGCACGCACTAGCACAGGCCGATCTCTTTGGGAACTTTCAACGTTACCGGCCGGAGCGCAGCCGCCATGTTCCCGGCGCCGAGTCCGCGACGGTACGGAGCGCCGCCGGGGCCAAACCGCGCGGCGCGTTTCCTCCCCGAGGCCCGGCCCCCTTCCCACCGAACCCGCGGCGCCGCCGGGAGCCCGGGTGCGCGATGCGCCAACCCTGGTCCTCGGGGCGCAGTCTGAGCGCAGCTTCCCGCGCCTCTCGAGACCTGGAAGTCAGCGGCGGAGAACTGGAGCGGGAAGACCACGAAGGATCAGACGATCGTTTCCATTAAGCCTCGCAAAGGATCGAAACGGGGGCACGACGGGCGGGACCGCCACACGTGGACTGTAAATGCTGCAAGAGGCGTTGCTGCTCGTTAGGATCTCTGGTATAATATATGGCCTTGTGTCCTCTGACGAGCTAAATAAAGCCCAGGCTCCGTGGACTCGCCTCAAAGCCCTTCTCGCCTCCTTTTCTAATCGACTCCCTTTAATATACCGCCAGGGTCTTGACTCCACCGACAGCCCCCACCCCTGGCCTGTCCCATTCCCCTAACTTGCCTGTGCCCCTTACACGTTCACCGGCCTCGAATCCTGCGGGTTCTTCACACTCCACGCGGCTGACGCTCACTTGTATTGTGAACGCTATTGCTTGGAGGCAGCGTTTCAACAACAGCTGTGGAGCAGGATGGTCTTGGGGTTTGAATCCTGGTTCTACCCTTCCCTATGTGCGACATAGAGTACTCCCTCTAAAATAGGGTAAGGAAATCTTACTTGCAAAGTTGTTACGGATATTCAGTATTTTTTTTTTCTGGCGTAAGGTCGGCCCCCCAAAAGTGTGAATTCACCTTCCCTCCTAAAGAAGCTCTGCTTGCCTTTCTGCCTACCTTCTAACCCTCCCATCACTTTGTAGCTCTTAGGTTGGTCAGTTAATCTCTGAACCCCAGTTTACTCATTATGTAAATGGATGCTCATAATACCTACCTTACAGGGTTGTAGCAATTAAAGAAGATGCTGTATGTAAAAATATCCTTAAAACCTTTAGATGGTTTCTCCCCTTTAGGAGAAAGGTCAAAATCCTTGGTGCGGACAAATTGTTAAGTAGTTTGGCGTTTGTTTGTTTTTTTTTTAACCTCCTGTTGGCTTTCCCACCCCACTCCCCACCTCTCTGCACCCCAGCCTGCTTTCATTTCCTTAAATGCAGGGACAAGTCGGCGTTTTCACACTATTAAATCGGCCAAGCATAGTGCCTGATACATAGTTGGCACTTAAATAGTTATTAAATAATTGTTGTAGGCCCTCAACAACCGTTTCTCCCCTCCCACTTATTTTCTGTTAGTGTTCTCTGTACACTTGTCCTGCTTCCCCTAATAGAGTGTAAATTTCTTCATTTAATAGAAGTTGGAGGTTGGGGTGGGTAGCACATCTATAGTGATGAAGCACTCCAAGACTCAGATTCCTCACGTGTAAAAGAAGAGTTTGAGTTAGATTCTCTCCAGATTGTTGTCTAACTTTAAGTGCAATCACTACCCTGCTCCCAAATCTGGCTCTCTGGGAAACTGTCACATTTCCAACCATTTTGGTAGTTGTTTCTATTTGAATACACTGTCATTGTTTGTAATTCAACTTGCTTTTAATGGGATTTATCTTTTTTTTCATTCCCACCACCTGAAACCCCACTTCTCTGTTGAGAGAATTACCTACCTTAGAGTCTGTTGGCTGAAACGGAAATGCCAAAAACTTGCTTAGCCAAAAAAACATTTCATTTTCAATTACAGTTGACATACAATATATTAGTTTCTATTAGTTTCAGGTGTACAACATAGTGGTTAGCCATTTATATACGTAGGAAGTGATCGCCCTGTAAGTCTCTTAACCATCTAATGCTAGTATCCTGTGGTTGGGGAGAGCTCCAAATGTGGCCCAGCATAAGTTCTTAAAACAGATTTTTGTGCCTTTTTTTTTTTTTTTTTTTTTTGGTTCATCAGCTATCATGAGTGTATTTTATGTGGCCCAAGACAATTCTTCCTGTGTGGCCTAGGGAAGCCAAAAGGTTGGACGCTGCTGCTTTAGAATACTTCCCTGAGATGTGTCTGTGTTTTGAGAGTTAACTTTAATCTGCATATTAGCATCTGAAAGATACTAATCAAGAATCTTACAAAGTTGGAACTATAAGTGCTTCCAAGTATCACTGTAAGCCCGCACTAGATGTATGTTAATTAGCATAAAGGATCAGAAATAATGTTTCATTGTGGAAATAACAGGTTTTCAAGAAATGCGGTGGTGGAAAGAAAAGTAGGCGTAATCAAAATGCCAGCCTTTTGGAGGATGGCGGACTCCTGTCCGAAGGCCGTCTCCCCCATCCCAGCCAGCGTGGCCAAAAGGTTTTATAGCCGGCAGAGACGGAGCAAAGGAAAGGGGGGGGGGTGGCCCAGTAATTCCTGAGGGGTTTGAAAGGAAAAGCTGCTTTCCAGGGGCCAGCTGGCTTGAGGGATCAGGGCGGGTCTTATGCAGACATTGCCTTGAGCAAACAGTCATTAAGGCTGGTGTGCAAACAGCCCTGGGCAGTCAGTCATTAAAGAGGGAAGCAAAAAGGAAGAAAGTTTAAAAAAAAAGTTTTAAGCTAAATTACATTATTGAATCAAATCTAAACTGAGGGTGTTAGAACCTGAAAATAGAGAATACAGGGTCACCCTAATATTCGCATTAAATTTGGGACTTGCTTTCACTGCAGGACACCACCTAGTAGCGAGGGAGGAGACAGGTAGTGCTCACCAACCTTTAGTTGTTGAAGCACAGCGTCTACTAGAAGAACCTGACTGTTGTGAAGGCCATGCGTTGTTCATTCTCATCCAGCACATTTCTTGCATTCATTGTTTCCTTTCAACTTCCATTGCCACTGCCCTAGGTGATGTCCCTAAGATCTGAGTGACATCAGTAACCTATATGCTGGTCATCTTGATGTCAGCCTCACCCCAGACTAATTCAGCACACTGGCCCCCCTGACTGACCTCAGAGCACCATTCTGTGTCACTTTGTGCATTAAAACCAATGACTTATACAGGCTACAGAATCAAGTCTAAACTCAGTGGCACCCGAGGCCCTTCAGGGTATGACCTAAATCCCCCACCTGTGCACTATTTATCCTGAAAGTAGGAACATCTGGGTCAGTTCCTCACATAGCACATCCACAGCCAAACACCAGGGCATACAAGTAGCAACCTGGGAACCATGTCAGTGGCAGGAGGTTTCAAGCAGTTATTGATGGCAGCCTGAAGATCCTAACAGCAGGAGCATCCACTCTTCCAGACTTAGCTTCTGGCTTCGATAAAGAGCGTGACACCAGGGGCCACCCCTGGGGATCTCGGGATACCAGTGAGTGAAGCTAGGGGTTAACTTAAGGGGTTAGATGGACCCAGCTAGAAAATCCAAACTAAGTCATTCAAGTTCTAAATTGCTTTCCCATTCTGAAATCACTTCATGAGGTAAGTCAAAGACCACAAAGCTGTCAGTTTACAAGTAACAGACAATGAAGATTAGAAAATTTAAATTTTTAATAAATGTGCTTTGTTCACGAAATGTGAAAAAATACAACAAACACAAGCATACATTTTTCAGGTATGCCACCTCCCACCATTTGGCAATTATGACATAAACCACTTGATCCTGAAGAATCCAACCAAATGGTCATTTGTTTTTGGAACACCAAATAGTTTTGCACAATCCTGTTGTGAAGGTGACAGGAGGAGGCCCCTTAGCTTCTTTATATCCAAATGAAATCATTCTCAAGAGTACCCACACAATATTAGAAGGCTCTATTAACTTCTCTTGTCATTACACGTACAATCTGGCACCTAGCCACACGACTGCTTATATTTTAATACATACGTTGAATTGGCTTTGGTGGGGTATGTATTCATTTAAATCCTGTGCCAGCCTAATTTGAATAAGCTGAATTCATAGTAACAAATGATATTTATAAATTCAAAACAAATTTATACTAAATGGGAATACAGGTTTTATAAAGAGATTTTTCTGTAAAGTACTACTTAAAATACATCATGCACACTTCAGAGCATAAGCAGAATCAATATCTGTAAACAATCAGGAGAATGTATAGCACCAACATTTTAGCTGTAACATGAAGGCCGACTCCAAGGCTGTACTTACTCCAACCTCTCAAAAGCACTGTTTTCATTGACTTTCAAAGCATTTTCATTTGGTATATTGTTTTCTTTGCTTTTAAAATAGTATTTCGTCAAATCAAAGAAAACAAACAATATGGTAAAAGACGTACCACTAAAACAAGTCTTGTGTTACCCTGAACACAGTGGTTTTGTTCTTTCGTTTTGGGGAGCTAGGAGACTTGACCCGCAGGGCTTAACTGGAAAGAAAAGTCAAGCCTAATTATCAGGGTATCTTATGCTATTGAAAGTAAATGAAGAATTTCAGGTTACTTCTGGCATATTTGAGCAACCAAGATTATTGCATGTAATTAACTGACCTTTTCAGGTTAATTACAATCTTACTTCTTTTGTTAATTTAGAATGTGAAATTTAAATTGAAATATCGGGTACACACTCAACCATTTATATTGTAAAGGATACATTTTGTATTTCTAAGTAAAGTTTCACATTCAGAGTTAACTACAGCAATTCACAATAAGCACGAAAACAGTTTACCAGGGTAAAGAAGTACAGTTTATGAAGTTTAGGATCAACTACTGAAAATGCAAGTTTCCCTTAAAAACACACACACGAACATTAATCATGAAATCTGAAACTGTGATATTTCAGTGCAAAAACCTCAGTATGAGGTAATTTTAATGTAATAACCACTTGAAAAAACATCCACACAGTGGCACTCTTAAAAATGATAATGTACACGACAACTGCTGGCTGACAAGACGATGTGGACTAAATGTTCTTAGCTATTTAAACTAAATTTTGTCTTGTTTGGACATATATTTCTCCTTAATTATTTGCTTCTGATTCAGAAACACAGAAAGGCATCTGTCAATGTGGAAAGGGAAAATTCCCACAGCCAACTAATGGTTTATGTTGTCAAAGAAACTTTTTAGCTAGGACTTAGGTAGAAATAAGAATACCGAAAGGTCAAACCCACTTTAGGAGACTACCGGCAGAGGGCTGATTTAAGACCTTTTCTGTATAACCTCAGACTTGTAGTGCAGCACTTCTTTAAGGGAAGGGCGAGGACCCCTCCCCAGGTTGGTCTGGGTAACATGTGTGCTCTCTTCCAAGTGCAAACCCTTTCACAAAGGTGTTTCAGGTCAATGCCAAGTATTACATTGTTCCCTCACTTAAACACTTTGTAAATGAAACTTAAGTTTAAAAAAGTAAAAGTGAACTCTCACAGTTAAACACAAACACCAAGGCCCAAATCACTTAGAAAGATGAGAATTTTACTTTGGCAATGGTGCTTATTGTGCTGTGCTAATGGGATTACAATATATACTTGGGGGGAATCTCTCCTCCAATGTCTGATGTTCCAAATGAGCAAGAAGAGGCAAAAAATTATCGTCAGCTCCAGAAAGTTCAGGAAACGTTGGATCATCAGACAAAACTGAATACAGAAAATGGCTTTCTGTAACAGGTAACAGTTTAGTTAGAAAAAAAGAGTAAGTGCATCACAAAATAACTAAACCAGTCTATCTGTGTCACATTTACCTTGTGACTCATCAAAGTGAAATCTACAGCTTCCTACACATCTCGAAGTTTCTCACCGCAGTGGTTTAAAGTCAACATTGAAAAGACAGACAAAAGAAAAATACATAGCAAATTATGCTTCATTTTTCACAATAACACTAAAGAGAAAAAGGTACCTTTCTATATCTTAGTGCTAAATGCTAACGTAACAGTGGTTTCTGTTATACAGGGGTCACTCTGCACGAAACTTTAAGCTTTCTATAAGAATAAATTTTAAAATCCAGAAGTAGAAAAAAATAGCAAACTCTGTAAACCTGCGTATTTCTTCTATGCAAACCAGGTTTTAAGTAACGGAGTTCATGTTAGTACTTCTGATTAGTGTCGGCAGTTAGTTTAGGAGTCTGGACGGAAAGGGCCTTTGCTGTTACATTAACTTAAAAGTAATATGGGGTCTTCGAGCTCATAGAAAGGAACGGAGCTGGCTTGGCTTTCCCCAGAATCAGAGTCGTATGGCGCGTCGGGGAGCTCTGCAAACCCATAGGCTAGCTGTTCATCTTCGATATCTGACCGGACGTCACAGGAGGGGTTAGAATATTCCTCATCTTCTATACTGTTGAAATCTTGAGGAATATATAACATCCCTGGGTAGTTCCTACTAACCAGGTCACTTGTGGTTTTCAGGGAGATTTTTCTAAACGCCATCAGATGCATATGTGAAAATTTTGAATACTTGAAGCGTTTAAAGCCCAGGGACTCGATAGCAATCTTCCAGCTTTTCATCATCACAGCATGGCGGTTCTGATGGGAGGAATCGGGTGTGATGATGAGCAGTAAACCATTTAACACTAAGAGTTCATGGGCTTTCTTGCAGCAAATCCATCGCTGGTAAGGTGATGGAAAGTAAGAAAGCAGGAGCGAGAAAACCACCACGTGGAAAAGCTCTCCAGGGAGAGCGTCGATGGGGTTTTTCAGCTGCTTCAGAAAGGCGTCGATAGCGTCCTGGGCCAGCTGGAGCGGCTGCTGGAGCTGCAGGTTCAGGAAGTCACACTTGTACACACTCTGCGGAAAGGAACACGCAAGGCACGTTGAGAAGGCACCGCCCACGCCTGACGCAGGTTACACAGCATTTCTGTGTGACTCGGGCTTTACCTAGCTATGCACCTGTCCTTTCTAAATCATTCCATTTGCACAGACTCATGCAACTTTTAGTCACAAAAACTTCAGAGTTATTAAGCCCTGAGAATTTCTAGTTGACATTTAAAAAATATATTTCTGTATAACAGTTAACTTGAAATTAGTAATATTTTTAAAGTATTATATATTGTTAAAAATAATATGGGCTTATTTGAAATTTAATTTGGGTAAGAGTTAATGGGAATGATTTGTTTCTAAACTTCATCATATTTATTCTCACTTCAAACCAAAACAGGCTAATGAAAAAACAACTTTAAACAAGAAATATCATGAAATAATCAAGAATCAAGGAAGTCAAGAAGGATAATGAAAGAGACACAAATATGTAAATATCAAGACTTTTTATCATGAAAAACATCATTTAAACCATGAACTTGAACATCCATCCTAAAGTAACTTAAAAATTGCATTTACTGTATTAAAAAGTAAATCCCTGGTTTGAAACAAACTACGTATTAAATTTAGCTTCGACAAACCAAGGTTAACAAACAGCACTGCATAATTTGCTGAATATTAAAACTCTATGATCCAGAATAAGAAAGCAGTTTTACCATTAGATAAAAATTAGTTATCTTTGTCATATAACGAATATTATTAGTTAATTAACAAGATAGGAGCCAATTCCTTAGTCCCTCGTTCTTGATAGTGGGTAGACAAGCTGGTCACCTCATCACCTGAACTACATGCAGGGAAAGTGACCTACAGCCTGACTCCATGGGAAAAACCTGTATGTCCTTCCCTTTGGTTTTTTTTTTTTTTTTTTGATAGCTTTATTAAAGTGTAACTGACACACGAGCATATTTAAGGTGTACATTTTTTTATAAGTTTTGACATTTATACACTTGTGAAATCACTGCCACAATCAAGTTAAGGGACACCCCCAACACACCCGAGAGCTTCCTCGCGCCCCCTTTTACACCCTTACGTGAATGGACTAATACTGAGCAATGCACTCTTATTCTGTCTGGCTGCTTTCACAGAGCACAATTATTTTGAGACTAATCCACTTCTGGCATGGACAGATGGTTTATTCCTCTGTCATTCCTGAGGTATCCCACTGGATCGAGGACTTACCACAGTTTAAGACTACAGGGTCGTTCTAGTGTTTGGCTGTTACCACTCAGGCTGCTACGAGTATTCCTGTTGGTTTTGAATGGATGTGCTTTCATTTGTCTTGGGTAAATACCCAGAAAATGGGTGCTGCATTGTATAGTAGGTGTATGTTTAACTTTTAAAGGAACTCCACAGTTGCTTTCAAAGCAATTATCTTTTGGGTCTTGCTTGTGAGATGCGTTCGGTGGGGTGGGAGCAGTTTCCACGGTCAGGCCGGGTATGCTCACCAGTAAGGCAGACCCGTCTGTGCTGTACCGCCCACATGCTGCTTCTGCAGGCCTCCAGCACGGCTGCTGGGGCGGGGACGAGGCCAGCCTGCACTGTGACCTCTGCACCTGCCGCCGCTGCGTCCTCCAGTATCCTGTGGCTTCCTCACCCACCTGCACTGCTGAGTGCTCAGTGGTGTGCTCGAGGAGGCCCCTCTGTCCTGGGAACCCCTGTTGTCTTGTCTCCCAGCATTCCCGGTTCTGCTTCACCCCTCAGGCAATAGGCTGGGCTTGGGTTCCTCTCTTGGTGCCTAGTCCTGGAAACTCTCTGAGGGGATGTGCTGGTGTGATTGCAGGGCTTATCTCATTTGTTCAGTCTTTTGGGGATCACTGTCTCAAATTAGCCAAGGTCCAGTGTCTTGTAAACTGTTCTAAATATTTTGTTCACTTTTTGCTTCGGGCGGGGGAAAAGAGGACCAAAATGGTCCCTGCTCCTCCATCGTGGGTGGAAGTCTAAATCTCTTCACTTTGTTTTAATTATAAGGTCCCGGAACTATGAAAGCCCGATTATTCTACTAAACTACTATAGCAGTGTTTGGGCTTCCCTAATGACTCTACAATGGAAAGTTTATACCTCTATCTGTAAACAAATTCAATCTTCTAAGAATAATATGTAAGCCTGAGATTTGGATCAATGGTCATCAGGTCCCAGCAGTCTCTGAAGGACATCTCCAATGTGTGTCTTGAGCAAGGCAGCAGAGCCACCTGCATTTTCAAGTGTTAGCTCCTGATGGCAGGGGACTTCTCCGTGGTGATGAGCTAAGAAGAGCTGTGTGACCATGAAGCCAACCTTTGTCCATCTTTAGGAAGCAGATATACTAGTAATGGTTTTAGTGCTTTCTGGTTCCTCGATGTTACTCATCTAGATTGAATCCAGACAGTCAAGCTCACCAAAATTAAAGATTCAAATAAAAGTTCAATCTTCATGTAGGAGCATTTCAATAATAACAGCAAGTGTTTCTTTAGCACTCATTATCTAACAGGCACTTTGCTAGGTGCTCTAAATACCTTTTCTCAGGTAAACCTTATAGCAATCTTACCAAGTACGGTCCATCACTAACCCCATGGTCAGGCTGACCACATTTACCATTTAAAACAGCACAGGAAACAATGGCCCTGCCCCTTTCCAAACGGGACATCTGGTCAACCTACTGACACCTTGAATTAAGCCCGGTGAGACTAGGCTGACCACATGTACTATTTGACGTGGGACAGTGCGGATGTTTTCTGTCCCGTTTAAAAAGCGATGTCTGAGTTGGCCTAGGAATAGGACATAAGTTCTCAAAAACAGAGAAGAGAGTAAGTTGCACTGAAGTAAAACTCACTGTCTCCCATTACACAGTAGCCTAGTCATTCAGATGAGAAAACTGAGATGCAGATTCAAATCGAGGTTAGAAGTAAGATTGTGTTCTTTTATTCAAAAAAGTCCTGAATGAGTACTTGATGGCCCAGGCATGCTCCAGGTGCTGGGAATGTAGCAACGTGGGAAAAAAGTTCCCAGCGCAAGGTGTTCATACAGAACACATACTCTCTTTATAACAATAAAAAGGCCATCTGTAAAAAACGTTTTGTGCCTGGTGTTACCAAAAGTAAAATGGCGATCATTATAAAAATATGTCAATAAAAATAACTAATTTTTAAAAGTAGAGGAAATACTCTATGTACAGGTAAATAGTTCCATCTCCTACATACAAATCTCTGGGATTTAATCAAGTTTTGGCTGACTCCGAAGGCCTTTTCCCACTACTTCACTCTGGCTCTACATCACAGCATTACATTTCAGAGATGCATTAAAAAATAAACCAAACAAAAAGCTCAAACATCTCTGCAATCTACATAGTTTTTTGATTGCAACAATAGATGATAAACAGGGAAAAAGTAAAGACAAACACATAGTGTACTGGTCAAGTTAATGCTGGTTAACTAAATGCTCCAAAATTTTCATGCAAAATATATTTAGTTTTGAATAGAAATAATCTCATATCAACCTGTACATACTAGATATATTTGTTATTTCAGGACCATAAAGACAATACTTTTCCTTTGTAAATATACACAAAAAGTATTCAAGTTTCAAAAAACCCCCACGTAACTTTGCATACCTCTACGGCAGGTACAATGTCTATGCCAACAGTCAGAAATTCTTCAAACTTCAGAAATGGGTTAAAGCAGCTGCCAACATCAAGTAATCTGATCTTTCCTGAGGTTTGTAGCAACCTAAAACAGATTATTTTGTTTTATAAAAGGCAAAATGAAAATAAAATATAAGAAAAAATTCAAACAATCGAGGGTAAAAAAGGTCATACAGATTATAGGCTCTCAAATTCTTCCTCTCAGTTCTATTAACACATTTAAAAACTACTAGAGGCCTTAGCTTGTGTTTATAAGGATTATATCTATTCATAATACCATATTTGACATTAAAACTGAATAGTTTAAAGATATTAATTCATTTATAAAACAATAACCAATTGTGTGTTAATGTAAATTACGTACATTAATGAAAAATCTAGATTAGAAAGAGTAAAAATTGAGGCATTGTTTTACAGTTTTTCAAGTCTCTTTAATGTATGGCTTACTAGAAGACTGATGGAACCTCATGTCTGTGTCTGCATTCACGCTGTTCCAACATTACACACCATGCAGTCACTAGAAAATGCACTGCATGCTCACGAAAGAATGAGTTAGAAAGGCAAGTGGCATCTTAGTGTTACCATGAAAATAACTTCTCTCTCTCAGAGGCCCTGGAAGGGTCTCAGATCCCCAGACAACACTTTGAAAACCGTGCTTCCAGATGGAAAAAATCCATTAACAAATCAGTTCTCAGAGTCAATATAATAATGTCTTTGTACTTAACTTTGTCTCAGTGATTTAAAAGGACCAAAGAGAATAATATAAATAGAATAGTATTTTTTAAGTTATGAAAAAATTGTGTTTTATTTTTAAGAGCTATCCTCATGTCCAAAAATAGTAGAAAAAATTGAAGGTAAACAAAACTAGAAATGACCACATTTTAAAGTTGGTCAAATGCAACTAGTATGGATCTAGGGGATGGAGGGCAACGTGGATTCTGTTGGTCTGAGACCTATTCCTCATGGTCAGCCAGTATAGCAATAATAAAAGTCAGCTTCAGACATAGGCCATTTTCACTGATATTAGGGTGATTTTCTTTAAAAATATTCCAAAGAGCTATTGGAAAAATAAAGAAAATGCAGGGAAACAACTGGGTAAAAACAGAGTCTTGGTTACTGACGTCTAGAAGGCAGGGAGAGCCTTTGCACCTTGGCTAGCACATTACCTTAGGCCCATCAGGGCAGTATTAACTACAGACAGTAGGTCAAGCACCTGGAAAAGGCACCATTAATTCAAAATAACACACAGTTGTTTTTATTTTCCAGAAAAGGAATGCAATAAATAGGGGTTACATTTTTAACCAAATCTTGATGTCCTAACATTTTATAGAAATGACACTATCACCATTTGATTATAAATAAACCATATAGGCGCTGTCTGATATAGTACACGCCACTGTACAGTACCATAAAAGTAATATGAGCCAATTAAAATATTTTCGTCCATGAACTTTTACTTAAGAACTCCCTGAAAAGGGGCTATGAGGATGAGCTTCACTTCTTGCAAGAAACAGCTAGAAGCTGTCCCAATGAAAAGAGTTGCTGCTAGGGCGCAAGAGGTCATTTTCTGAACTGCAGCCAATCAGGGAGCAAATTATTTGTATGGGTGATGCCTAAAACAAATAGTTATCTGTAAAGCTGAATTAAGCCTAGTGATATCTGAAATATCACAATACATTAGTTCCAATGAAGAAAGAGGGCTATGAACTTCTGTGGTATAGAAAACCTTCAGTAGATAGAGGCCATAGTCTGCCTCACAGCTGACATTCGATGCTGAATACATACAGATGTTGACTACCCGAACCGTAACCAGTTAGAGCAAATGAGAATCTCTAACAATAAGTAATACTATATACACTACCAGATTGTTGTTCCATTACTTGCTTGGGCTATTGTGAAAAACAAGAGTTCAGGCATCAGAGAGACTAACATCAAAACCTGATGCTGTCCTTTACTTGTGTAATATGGGGACAATAACGGTATCCACACTTAAGAGTTGTTGCAGGATTAAATGAGATAATACATTTGTAATCCTTGACCCAATATCTGGTACATGCTAAGTGCTCAAAAAGTGGTAAATGTCGTTAGCTGTAAATACATTTTATAGATTAAATCTTTTTGTGGTTCGTTCACTAATGATCTTCTTGAACACCAGTAAAGGCAGAATTTGCCTCACACTAAAATTCTACACTAGTCAACTGGTTAGCAAAACATTTCTGACAGTTTTTATTTTAAAAAGTGCATCTAATAAATTAAATTTTCTGTCTGGGTGGAGTATTCTATATCATCATTATGATACCATCATCAATAACAATCTCATGGGTTAACCTAATAACATTAATTCTCAGTAATATACTTCGTTCACTTGAAATTCTTTGGTTTAGCTCCTTAATTTTTTATTTGCATCAAACATTTATTTACAGTTTAAAGTCTAATCACAAAGTAAACATAAAGTAATTGCCCTGTACTCTGGAAGCATGACCTCCCTGATCACACCCCCTCGCCTTCTGTAATGACAGTCCCTATCTTGGTTTAAATGACCATTTCCCTAAAGTCTGCTAAAATAATAGTTTTGTTTCACACACTACACATTTGCTTTTGTTTGTTTCTTTCATTTAACATTAAGTTGGTGAGAGTCGTTGGTTTTTCTAATGAATTCGTGTCCACTGCTGTTATAGTAGTACCTTTACACAGCACATCCGCTGTGATTTTGGTTACAGTGGCGTTGAGTCTGAAGATCATGTGGAGAGAGGTAACAGTTTTCCAGCACTGAGTCTTCTGATTCAGACATGGCATAGTTGTCCATCTGATTAGGTTTTTTTCATTGTCTCTTACAGGGCCTCACATATGTTTTGTTAAATTTATATTACGTCACTTTTTATGCCATTTTTCCCCTGGTGGATAAACTTCGTTAATAAATTTCATGTTTTCATTTTTGATTTCAGAAATGCAGCTGATTTTTGTATATTGATTTTGTATCTAGCAACTTAGTACTAAGTTCCTGCTATCTTAATTGCTTATCTGTGTATTATTTTGGGTATTCTAGTCCAGGTATATAATTATATAATCCATGAAAAATGACATTTTCACTTCTTCTTCTCCTGTCTATCCACCCACCCATGCTTCCATCTATTTTTTGCTTCACTGCTTTGCCCAAGACTTCTAATACAGTGTTAAATAGAAGTATAAGCAGGCAGTGCTGTTCTGCTAACCTCATAGGGTACATTCCAGTGTTTCACCATGAAATATAATGACTGTTGTAGGTTTTGTATTCTACTCTTGTTCAGGTTTAAGAAACTCCTTTTGTACTTCACTAGTGCTTTTAACATTTTTTTTTTTAATACAAATCTATGTTGGATTTAATGAAATGCGTTCTACTCGGCTACTCAGACATCACATTAATCTGTTTATGTGGTTGAATAAACACTTTAATTGTTTAGTGTTAAATCAACCTTTTATTATTGGGAAGGACCTAATTTGGTATTGACATATTATCCTTTTCATAGAGTATTTGTTTTATATATGCATATATAGTCAATATATTGTAGTTGTGGTATATAAAGTTACCACAAATACTGAACCTTGCTCCTAAGGGAAATAGAGGCGTAGGCCTCTGGTCACAACATTTTTGTCAAAAGATCAACATATAACTTGGATTTAGGTGTTAATATATATTATGATGCTTTAACACAACTTACAGCCAACATCCCTTTAACTTGTGCCTAAAGGAAGCTTATCTAGCGTAGACATTTTCCCTGTAAGGCATTTATTAATACAGCCTTGTTGTGCTTAGATACACTGGACAGAATTTCAACAGTATACATGCGGGCCATTTTAAAAGCAAAGTCATAAAAAGCACAAAAATGCAAAAAAGTGTGACACTAAATAGCCTGAAAAAAACCATTTTCTTATATAGTCATGCTCTTACTGCGAAATGACATTCAGTCAAAGTCTGGACTGTATATACATATAAGGGTGGTCTCTCAAGATTATCCCATCACCTGGTGCTGCTGTAACATAGCAATACATTACTCGTGTGCTTGTGGTGATGCTGGTGTAACCAAACCTACTGTGCGGCCAGTCATATATAAAAGTACAGCATGTACAATTGTGTACGGTCCACAGTACTTGGTAACGATAAGTGGTGCTCGTTCACGGAGAGCGCACCCTTTCTACTGATAAAAAAGTCTGCATCGGCAGGAGGCGGCGGCAGTCATACTTTGTCAGCTTTGTACATCTGATGCTTACCTTGGTTCTTGATGGCAGCATTTTCTCTTGTTCTGGACTTAATCTCATGCTGTTTTGTAAAATGACATGCTGCACAGGCTTGCAGCCTAGCAGCAATGGGCTATTCCAAGGTGGTGCGTAGGTGCGGACTTTACCAGACCAATTTGAGCTCAGATTTGGCCCTTTAGGGGAGGGTTCAACATAGAAACAATGGTGCCCTCCTGTAGGCTCCCCATAGGGAAAATGGTGGCTGTCCCTCCAGCCTTTGCCCGGAAGCCACACACCTCAGTCTTTTCCCTGGCACCTTTAAAGTTGCCACCCCTCCACTGCAGCCCAGGTGATGGTTTGCAAAAGAGTTCGTGTGCAGGCCCTTGAAGCAGACTTCCGGGTTTCCAGCTGCCTTCCACCTCACCAGGACGGACAGAATCCTTGCTGATTTTCACTACCAGATGTTGTAGGGACTCCTCTTCCTGGCACAGGACTATTGTTCTGGGAAGATCAGTGTGGGGCTGGGACCCCTCCCTTTTCCGGGGTCAGGACCTCTGCCACCCAGGTGGCCCTGCCGGTGTTCAACGACTATTTGTGGGTTTGGTGTCAGCCTGTTTGAATTCTCCACCTCTCCTACAGGTCTTCTTTATATCCTTAGTTATATGGGTTCTGTTCCGCTAGTCTTCAGATGATTCTTGCAGTCCTATATATTTGTAATTTTGGTGCGATCCTGGGAGGCTGCAGGCATAGCGGTTACCCAATCTGCCATCTTGCGCAAATTTTTGCTGATAAACTCTCAGGTCTTATTTGTCATGCTTCATCCCTCCTTCCATAGCAACCTGGGCTTATCACAGCCGTATCACTGTTCTAATGAAACCTCTCTCCAAAAATTAACATGAAATTCAGTAACAGACGATTTAGCACTATTAAGAATGTTCAAAAGGAATGTAGTGTAGACACTGAAGCTTCATCACACAGTTTTACTAAATTTTGTGTTTCACACAGCATTGTTGGAATATGTTTGTATTTTCTGGAGACCACTCAGGGGTAGGTGAACACTTTTTTCTAAATGTGCACTAGGCTGTATGTAAGCTCTCTGTTTAAGAACCATATATATTTTTTTACATATAAAGTGTGATCATGAAAAGACTACAATAAAAAATGTCATTATATTTTATGAGAAACAAAACAAAAGAAATGGCTGAATTTACTAATGTTGGCAAGGAATTATTTGGGAAAATTAGTTTGGTCTAATAAGGAAAGTCTATATAACATGTTGGTCAGGAGGTTGATTAGTCAGGAAGGCAAATGACTTTCTGAAGATTACAATACTGTTAGACTGGTTTCTATTTCCAATATGTCTCACTAGTCTCTTTATATTCTGTAAAGTGATGAAACACATGGGTTAGAAAATAAAATTTGGCTAAAAGTTTATTTCTTATGTTGCCTCCACACTTTAGTGCTCCCGTGAAATGTTTACTTACATTTCTTAGTAAATTTTAATTTTGTTTCTTTAGACACATTTATGCAGAGGATTTTAAAACTGTATTATTTGAAAATATTTTTAAGACAAGAATTCATGGTCTTCTAACTTCATTTGACAGTTTTTCCTTCTTTACACAATACAAAAGTATTAAGAAAAAACCTTATTATATGTAAAACTGTATAGGCTCAATATTATCTTTATTCTCTTTTCTTTTTTTTATTGTTAGGCATATTGGGGTGACATCTGTTAGCAAGAATTGCGTAGGTTCCAGGCGTATAATGCTACAGCGCATCGTCCGCTTGTTGTCTAGTGAGTTCACCACCCGGTGTGAGCTCTCTTCCCATCACCATGTATTTAGGCCCCCTCCCTGCTCTTGTTTTCTTTTCTAAAACAGTTACACGTGAAGATCATATTACATGACACTCTCCCCCTCAATTCCCACCCTGCTGGTGAAATAGTTTAATAAGGAAATACAGGATTTTATTTTCTATATAATTTTGTCTGGCATGCTGCCAGTGTCAACAACAGCATCTTGAACTTCTCAAGACATATTAAGAGGGAGCCATAAACTCTAAGTAAAATTTTTTGCCCATTACATAAGAAAACCTGGCAATATTTACCCAAGTGTGTAGTTTACAACAGTGGTTTTTCAAAGTATTCTCTACAGAGGTAGGTCTTTTCTGGAGTTCAAGGGCCACTAAAGGCAGATATGGGAAATACGGGAGGCCCAACTTCTGAACCCCTTGACCAGACCACAAATTGGTTTCCTTTGCAGAAAAGGTTAAAATGGTTGAAATCAATGAATGATCCAGGCCTTATTTATTAATATTATCCCTGTTGGTTTGAAGTAAGGGAAGGGGACAAATAGATTTCCATCTTTTATCATTTTGAGGGGAAAAAGAACAACAAGAAAAGACATTTTTGAGAATCAGTATGTAAACAGCACTGTCACTCCCTGAATTCATAACAGTCATGTAACAAGGGCCGTCCAGAAAGTCTCCAGCCATGTAATATGAAAATACAGGCATTTATGGCTGCATTTTTTCTAAACAGCCCTTGTGTACGTGAGAAATTTTTCTAAAGCCAACTTTTAGGGCTGATAGGTGACAAGTAAGTGGGACAGATTTATTACTAGATACCTTGGATCACATAAAAATCATTAGTTCCACCTGTCCTCCTGTCAATCATTTCTTCAAGGAACAGCAAAAAAATAATTAAAACAGAAGAAGTCTGACTGACTGAAGCTTGGCTTTTCATCATTTATTTAGTAACCCATTCTTAGCACTTTTCATATATATATAATCAATTTTATTTCTATATGCATCACAAATTCCTGAAATTCTGATTGCTGAAGATTATTAATTTTGACGACACTGTGTTAACAGCCAGGTAATAGCTTCCCCTCCATATTTTGGAAGTAAAGAACCAAAAATGTTGGGGAGGGAGGTTAAGTGTGGTGAGTAAAGGTTGTTTATAGGCTAAATGATCTGCACTAAGTAGATGAAGTCAAGCTTCAACAAGGAAAAGAGAAGACAGGGGTTGGCTCATGGAGTTAAGGATTTATACCTGGAGAGTTTTCCCCAAAATGCATTTCATTGAAACAGTCTTGCAAGATAAGATGCTCCTTTGTCAACAGGTCAGTGAATGTGGATATTCTCTTTTGAAGAGCGACAGACGTGGAGTCATATAATACCTCTATAATTAAGAAACCCAATGTAATTATTTTCATTCAGTGCTTTCCCAAATTAAATTTTTCTTACAAACTCCCTTTTCTATTATGCATTATTTTACAGAACTTCTCTAGGAACCTGAGGCTGAAGATCAGACTTAAGGCATGGATATCTAGTTTCTAAGCAAAACTGAAGGATGACCCAGAAACTCCATATAAGAGAGGTCAGAGAGGGGTATGGAGAATTTAGTGAAAAGATCTCACTCCGGGCTTCACAGGGATACCCAGATTCCTTTCTTACTGACAACATTCTTTGTGTTGCCACAGGGAGATCACTAATCACGTAACAATGGCCACTACACCAGCAATCCAAGGTTCTTAGGAGGAGGTACTATTGTTCTCCTCTCATAGATGGAGAGGATGCGGCTTAGATAAGTTAAAGCACCAAGATGGCAAGCAGTATCAGATGGAATTAAAATTTGTCTGAGTCAGCAGCCTGAGCTTTTAACAACTATGCTTATTATGTGTAATATAGGAAAAAGTGGCGGTTTGGAAACAACCTAATAGTTGTCCATGTATAAAATGAATATGCTGTGGAAATAAATACTAGGAATGCAGTTCACTGCATGTATTAGTTTTCTATTGCTGTGTAACAAACTACCACACACTTAACTGGAAAATGCCACCTGGTTCTGTAGTCGGCCATGCAGGCCTGGCTGGGTGGGCGAGCTGAGGCTCTTCCTGGGAGGAGAGCCAATTTCTGGCTCCTCCTGGTGGCTGGCAGAGTCCAGTTCCCCGTGGATGTGGGACTGAGATCCCTGTTACCCCGTCTATGTGCTCGGCTTCTTGCAGCCACTGCATTCTATGACTCACGGTCTACTGCATTTTCAAAGCCAGCAGGAGCTCACTGAATCCTTCCTAGGCTCCAGATCTCAGACATCCTCTTTCCTCCTTCTCTCCTTTGTGTTTGGAGAAAGTTCTCTGCCTTTAAGAGCTCATAGGTTCAGATTAGGCCCACCCAGAAAAATCTTCCCATGTTAAGGTCAAGTGGTTAGTCGCCTTAATTATACCAGCAAAGTCCCTTCACAGCAGTATTTAGACTAGTATTTGAATAAACAAGAAATGAAAATTTTGGGAGCAATTCTTAGCCACTAATAATTTCAAAAGTTTATTCAGAATATTTGCCTCTATGATTAGAAAGAGGCACAAGAAAGACTTGTGAGAGTTACGTGTGCATGTGTGGATGTGTGTGTACACACTGGCTACTTAAAGTCACTTTAAATGCTATTTTGCTTTTTTTGAAGTCATTAAGTATACAACTAATGTGAACATTCAGTTAATATGAATGTTCTCATTTTGATTACTGTTAAAAAATGAAGAAAAGTCACAATGACAGTAGAAAAGTTCCCATTCTTATTTATTTTTATCTGGGTAGCTCCCTGGCTGGGAATCGAACCCAGGCTGCAGCATTGACAGCGTCGAAGCCTTAGCCACTATACCACCAGGGAACTCCCCAAAAGTTCCCATTCTTAAATGTTTAAATATCCCAACTGTAATGTTATTTCTGTTATTTAAAAATCCATTTTTCCAGTTATAGCAAAGAAATTTTTGATGAGCCGTTAATAATCACGAATTTCAAATTAATGAAGTTTTACAATGTGTCAGTGATTTACTTCTGAAAGCTCATATATTAATCCTTAATGAAACATTCTTTAGTATTTTATCTGAGTTTTAACAAGTAAGGCTATTTGTGAGGGATATCCCCTGTAGTGTTCCTAAAGTGAGAATTTATAGCATGGTTAATTTTATGTGTTAACTTGACCAGGCCACGGGACCCAGATATCTGGTTAAGCCCCAGTCTATACAGGTCACTGTGAAGGTATTTTTTAGCTGAGATTCACATTGACATCATGGACTCTGAGTAAAGCAGATCACCCTCTATAAAGTGGGTGGGCCTCGTGCAATCAGTTGATGGCCTTAACAGAAGGCGGTCACCGGAGAAAGGGATTTCTGCCTCCAGCCTGCCTTCAGACTCCAGCTGCAACATTGTCTCCTCCGTGGGCTCTAGCCTCGCCAGCCCCCACAACCACGTCAGCCAGTTCCTTAAAACATGTCTCTCGCTCTGTCTGTGTCTCTGCATATACACACACCCACCCCATCAGTTCTGTCCCCCTCTGGACCCCCTCACTCTGTCATACAGAGTCCCTGTGTCTGGTGGTCAACTCTCCACTGTTGTGTAGCATTACCTGAGGGACAGGAGTGAGTTCCAAAACACAGAGGAATGACACTGTGGTACCCATACTATTTGCATACTACCACACTGAGTTTTCTTGCTCTCAGGTAAAGTGAATAGACTGAATTTTTTGTTTTAATGAAACTAAGCCTCATGAAAGAGCAGTTATCAAGATTGTTGGCAAAGAAACTAAAGATTAAAGATAATCTAAAAATGCAAATGCCAGAAAATTATCCAAAAAAACCCCCCACAAAAACCAAAAACCCAATCATTTGACACGTCTATTCCTAGTAAAAACACTGTTTTGCAACACTGACGCAAAAAATGACTAACTCGGATCTGCCAAGAAGTTCGAAAAATTCAAATTTATAGAAAAAGAACTGAAATTCATATTTATATTCACTTATGACCTTGTCCTAAGTGACTATGTTCTGAGATATATCAGTTAATAACACAGGGAAGATACCATAATTAATAAGATAGTTTATGACAAACGACTTCCAACTCACAATTTTGTGGTAGGGCTTCACGATTCTTTTTTTTTTTTTCATGGGGGTGGCTCCCTGGCTGGGAATCGAACCCAGGCCGCAGCGTTGACAGCACTGAAGCCTCAGCCACTACACCACCAGGGAACTCCCTGCTTCACGATTCTTTAAGGGTAGGGATCTAGCATTTGTGCAAGAATGTATTTTATACATAATGGAAATCTTTTAAGAGTCAATATACTTATCCGTCTTAAAAATGACTTAATGAACATTATCTTTTCTTGACAACAGGAATATTAATCATGACCAGATGTGCAGGCAGTGCTCTACCCCTACAATCAGTAAGGCTGTTTCTGTGATTTTGTTGCTTCTCTCCTGTCTTCTCATTTAAGGTCCTGACCTGCTGTGCTTTGAAAACACTCCCTTCTTTTCCTCCTCATCCTTTTTTGCTGCGGAGGCCCTAGTGTCATGGCAGTTACTTGAACTGATTTCATCTTTATTCAAGGTGGTTGAACAAGTCGGCTGTCTTAATATCAACCAGGGAAGCAGCCAAACAGGAGAGAAAGAGGTATTAGATTACCAGTGTTTTCTGAAGATACAAAGTCCCCGCAGGCCCATTTTTAAAACCCTTTCATAGTCGACTTCTAACATTTAGTCCTTTGTTTTGCTTCTTGGGATATGTTATGGCTCCATCCTGCTCTAAAAACTTTGGGCCAACATCACCTTATTCAATGGTACACAGACCTGAAAAGATACTCTAGGATACAAAGAAAAACAAAAGGAAACAGAGTACTATTAATTTTTCCTGGTTCTAACCTCAATTAAGTCATTTCTGTGTTCTAAAGTCAGAGTTAACTGACTCACAAGATCAGCCCTCTTGGGGATTCTGGTTAAAATTAATTCTACACTCCCTTCTTTCTAACAGAGAATTCCATTCACTCTCTGATTTACTGGAGTTCCTTTATAGGCAAGATTACTACATTAGGCCCCAGAATTGTAGCAGATAATAATACAGTTCCAACATCTGTCCTAAAAGAACTTTACTTACACACAGTACATGGTTTGGAAAACAAAGGGTTAGGCAGATTATAATGCTCCTTGGGCCAGTTACTAATTAAATTATATAAAAATGCAAGGTCAACTAGTTTGACTACTGAATATTGTTGATATTAACAGTAAAACACAGAAAACAAGGGCTTCGCTCTAGGAACATCTTAACCATAAGCAACCAAGAGTAATAGATACAAAAATATGTATGAAGGTGTGGAATTAAATGTACACTAAATCGCCTAGTACTTTTATGTACAATTTATCTCCCTTAGTGTTAGGCTACATTTTTGTTTTCTATTTCCCATAATGTCTGTTTTCAATTCCAATAATCTCTCTTTTCCATTTGCTTCTCTTCTAAGCAATGAAAAAATGACCCAGTTTTTAGTGATTGGGATAAGTGAAGTCATCGACAGGTCATGGTGTCCATTTACTTGTATCTCTTGTTGACTCTCTGAATCTGTCTTTTCTTACTGTACATTTCTAATTAAGCTATTGTTATATTATGGGTCATCATATAATTCATAGTTCAAACTGGGATAATTATGAAAATACAAGGCAGTACTATTAACAAGCATAAGCAGTGTAACAAAATACAAATTTTAGTACAAATGGATGGTTAAGCGTTCCACTGGTTAAGTTCGTCTGATTGACTTCTCCCCTCTTAATAACTGAGTATGATTCGTCATTGTTGTGGTTAGAACAATCCAATTATGTTTAATATACTTTAGCCATGTACTTTATCTGAATCTCTGAAAATCAGTATTTTATATATAGCATAATTAGCGAAAATCTGCATAGAACTATCATTTACCATAGCAATATTCTGATACTCTGAGATCAAAATGCTGTGACGAAGAATGAGTTGTATTTATCAAATGCAAGTGATTAAGAAAAAAATGGCAAAGAAAACGTAAGTACCATCTCTCCAACAAGACATAAAATTAGTAAATGTTTTCTGAGGTTCAATATCCAGGAACCAACTTACCCTAATCAACTAGGCATGATGACATTAATGTACAGAAAACCTATTCTCTGAGCATAAATAAGGATTTTTAAAAAACATGAAAGAAAAAAATTGTAGACCAGAAGGACTGATCTACAGATGAGGGGGGCTAGGAGTAGAGCTACCCAGGATAGCGCTTCTTCTGGAGAAGCACCAGGTAGGAGAGTCTCACTGAGACCGGTCCCGGGAGAGGGAGGAGGTGGCCAAGAGCGCTGCAGCACTGAGGACAGGCAGCATTGAGGACAGGCAGCCCTTCCAGTGCCCGGCCCTGTGTGCGCGCATACCTGCTGCTGCTTGGCTTCGGCCGAATGCTACTGTCTTTAGGGCTCCTATAAAATCAGTTCGATTCTTATTTACGTGATTTCAGATAAAACATTTTCTCCATAGATTTACACTTACAAAATAAAATGTGTATTGTAGTCACTTGGGTAGAACTGCTGATCCGAATTTCCCTAAAGACATTATCCTACGTGAACTTTTCCACTTGCTATGACACCTGTCTTCAGAGGATCGCTCCTTTGGAAACTCCGTGTCCTGTGGATGACTGTCCTTCTGAACTCACATTCACTGTGGCTTCCTTTCCTTTCCTGTTACATGTAAGCATTCCCTCAGGTTCCACGAGTAAGGTTTCTTCTCTCCTACTCCGCCATCTTTGGTCAGACTGATTTTGGGAATGTTCTGTATATCCGGTTGATATCATGTAGTTCCACCAATCAAATTAACCCCCCAATGCAGATGACACTTTGGTATCTATTGGTAATACTCATCAACACATGCTGCTGAATTCATTAATTTAAGTGCTTAGTGGGGACCTAGTGTGTGTTGCACGATGCTGGGAGCTCAAGTCACCCACGAGGCAGACGGGGGCCTTATCGTCACAAAAACAGAGTAAGGGGTTTTAGAGCAGGCATTTTCAGACTTTGTGGTCTCAGAATCCCTTTGTATCCTGAGAAAAGACTGCAGACTCCAAAGAACTTCTGTTTATGTGGGTCATATCTATTGACATTTACTGTTTTAGAAATTATAGCTGAGAAAAATTTTCAAATGTTTATTCATAAACAATAGCAGTAATTTAAAAAACCCATCATATGCTAATAATATAAATTAGTATGTTTTGAAAATGAACTATTATTTTCCAAACAGAACTTCAGTGAGGAGAGTGGCACTGTTTTACATTTTCTGCCAGTATCTGAGGTCTGGGTAGAGAATACGTGGATAATCACACCAGCGTGCTTGTGTATGCAGAAGGACTGCTTGTCTACTTCCCACCTCATCACATGGCGTGTTAAAAAGGTGATTGCTGAAGATCTCAGTTTACTAAAATTCGTAATTTTTAGTGCTTTGTCAATGACCATCTTTTTTTCTCATTGTGAGTGTATGATGAAGAATACAGACTCTGAATGTAGTTTGGTTTCACTGCCTTGATTTGTGCTAAGGCGTCAATGATTTTACCCACCACTGCAAGAGCTCCGTGGAGCACAGTCTGAGATCTGTTGTGTTAGAGGAGTATGCAGCCTTGCTGATGATACCACGTCTAGGGATAAAGGAAGTTTTTCCTGAGCAAGCTGAACCACTGTATGGAAGGATGAACAGGAAACTATCCAGGCGAAGTGGGTGAATGATGGGTCATGAGAGAACTCTCTAGGCTGCAGGAAAAACACCAGGCAGGGGCTGGAATTGTACACGAATAAAACGAAGATCACTATTACTGAGTAATATAGTTAAAAAGAAAGTACTGAGAAATAATGGTTTGGCATGAGCATGTTTCTGTTTCAAAAGCAATTCTCAGGTTGCACTGCGGAGAATGGATCAGAGAAAACTGGAAATGGGCGACTACTGTAATAGCCCTAGGGCGAGATGAGGAATGAGAGACAGACAGACTGAAGCTGTCCTGAGAATGCAGAACTCACAGGAGGACTTGGTGATTAACCACATGTGGGAAGTGAGACGGGGAGGAGCCAAGAATAAATCCTAACAGTTCTGGCTTCAGCATAAACATGCAGTTAACAAAATAGGTAACACCAGAAGAGGAGCAGATTGGGGTGGTTCAGAGAGTAGGAAAGGGGAGACTCTTAGCTCACTCAGACACACGGATATCTCACAGGAACTGATGGAAATAGAGATGTCTGGTAGGAAACTAGATATATGAAGGTCAGGTCATAGGTCTGAACTGGAGATAAGGATTTGGAATTATCAGTATGTATGAGGTCGGACAATTAATTTCGTAAACTCATCCACAAAAAAGTGCTACATGTCATTACGGTTGAGTATCATTACAGTCCCCTTTGAAGTCCTCCCCTTGGGATGCTGTGCACCAGTACTCTCACCTAGTCCACCCTTCAGAGCAGTTTTGGGACTTGTTTTCTGGAATGGCCAGCAGAGCCGTCATCGTCCCCAAAATCTGACAATTAAGTTGGTGAACTTGCCACCATGCACTTACGTTAGCAGCGCTGTACCCACAATGTGATAAGGTGTCATAACCTTGGCAAGGTGCAACGCCGAGGGGAGTTCTTCAAAGGTGACTGTAGTGATACTCAGCAATGAGGTGTGTGGCACTTCTTCTAGGATGAGTTTGTGACACTGTCTGACCTCATATGCATTCAATGCAATACACTTCCCTCTAAGGCAGTGCTTTTACCACAATTCCACAAATTTAGATAAGATTCATTTTCATTTAGTGCAAAGTAATTTTAAATTTCTCTTGAGGTTTCTTGTTTGACCCATATATTAATTAGAAGTATGTTGTCTAATCCATAAATATTTTGGGGTTTTCTAACTTTGTTATTAATTTCTAGTTTAATTCTATTGTGGAATACTTTCTATGATGATCTGTCTTTTTAAATTTGTTAAGGTGTGTTTTACGGTCCACAATTACAAGTATATCCATACAAGAAGTACAAGGGTTGGGACACATCTATCCTGACTTTAGGAGGAATGGGTGGTAACTGGTGCTTGGGATAAAATTTCTAGCAATCACATTATATACAGATTCAAGTGTCACTTCTCAATTATGAGATATAGGTGACTTAAAAAGTGACTCTAGTAGTAACCAACATATGGCTTTAAATTGGTTTTCATGACATTAAGTAAAAAAAAAGGTATTTTTGCTCTGTGAGCCCTCACTATCTGAATTCAGAAATCAAATGACCCAGATAAGACTGTGAAAAAAGATAACCTTTAGCATCTAAACTTCCTATCCAAAGTCAGAAGTCAAACAGATTTGGATAGTAGGGGCTATGTATCGTCCCACAGGATAATATTTATAAATAAAGAGTGCAAACATTTGACCTTTGACTATTTCATCTACCATCTAAAACAGAGGGAGGGCGCAGGGAAGGACAGAGGGAGGGGGACTCTCTTTGGGAAAATTGAGTGTTAGTCTGTATTAGGACCACTTTGTATTTAGACACACACAGTGGCAGTCTTTTATTATGAAATATAATGCTTTAACAGAATGGGAAGAGTGGTTTACAAAATTCTTTATACTACATGGTCTCTACTATATAAAAACAATGCCTATTAAACAGACTGGAAAGAAAGGTGCCTAAATGTAATCAGGATTGAGTAATCATTTTTTTTTACATCTATAATCTTCTCTACATGCAAAACTTTCATACTTTGATCTTATGTCAATTGTGGTCAGGAAAGTGACACAGAGTGATTTTAATACAGTATGATAAGTACTATAACAGAAATACAAAAGGGTTTACTATTGGTAATTATTTCAAGAAGTTCAGGTAAATTCTGGAAGAAAAGATACTTCAAATATAGCCTAATGTAATATATCAATAGTTTATCGGATACATTGCACTTGCAACTACCAGAGTGAGAACAAGTGTGTCCCACCAGGGGGATTGGAAAGGTTCCACGTGACTAGACACAAGCTGTCAGGACAGTCGGCGGTGCGGGGCAAGTCTGCAGGCACGCGCTGGGGCCGGAGGCCATGGGGTGAGGCTAAGGTTTTCACAGCGTACAGCATCTGAACCTGGCCGTCCTAGGCTGAGTTATTTCCGTGGTTAGTACACAGTAAATCCTGCCCTGTAGCAATTACGCTTGGATACTTTCCTTTAACCACTTTAAACCAAACTGATTTTTTTCCTTTTAAACAAAACCAGAGACAGGAGTTCCTTGACTCTGGCAGGGTAGAGGTTAGCAAATCCAGTCCTCAGGAAACAACTATCAGGGTTCAAACAAAGGCGATTAAGTTGAGGAGAGTGTGTGTGTGTGTGTGTGTGTGTGTGTGTGTGTGTGTGAGAGAGAGAGAGAGAGAAAACCTGCTGAACGGAAGGTAAGAGCTGTGGGGCTCTCTGGTGTCCGTGCCTGAAGTCGCCCTCAGCTCCCGCAGCCCAGCTCAGCCGGTAGGGCAGCACCTCAAGGTGAGGAACAGCAAGCATCACTGCTGCTAGGGCCTCACCTGATTTGGAACCGACTGCGAAGAACCCCAACAGAGCACTGTCAATAAAAGGGGCAAACTTGTTAGAAAACAAAGGGGGAAAGTCAGCAAGCAGCCACTGCTGACTGGCCTCGGGCTGCAGCTCTGGGAGGGCTGAGGGCTGAGCTGTGCCCTGGAGGACTGACTGGTCAGAAAACTAACAGAAAGATCCTGGCAGTGAGCAGCAGAGGTGCAGGACAAGCTCCCCACACAGCCCTGGCTGACAGGGAGGCTACACCAACAAGCCTGGGACACCCCGAGAGGGTAGAGTGGGAAGTAAAGGGTGAGTCCCACGTGAAAGCTGCCTCAAGTCCAAACGCACTCCCAAATCAGCACACGCCCTCTGCCGGGGCAGAGACCTTACCTGACCCATCACTGACTACTGAGCTGAGCAGACACAGGCGCAAACCCTAGGAAATGAGCCTAAATGATAGAACAACAACAGTGAGCACAGGACCAGGGGACAGAGCCCACACCAGTTCAGTTCAGGCAAATTGCCAAGACACCACACCACCACCAACTTCCTTTGGGGAAGGATCCAAAACGAGGCTTTCTACAATAATTACCAAAAATATATTGAACAGTTTTCAACAAAAATGTATGAGACACACAAAGAAAAACAGGAAAGTGGTCCATACTCAAGAAAAAGAGCACCAAATAGAAACAGACTCTAAGTGAGCTGAAATGTTGCATTTACCAAAGACTTCAAATCAGTTACGTATTATAAAAATATTAAAAGAATGAAAAGAAACCAATTTAAAGAATTAAAGGAAACTATGATAATGACTCAACAAATAAAGTAATCTCAACAATGAAAGGGAGACTATAAAAAGAAACGTACGGAAATTCTAGGGTTGACATCTTCCATATGTACATACTTGTCTTTGATTGCAATATAAACTATAATCTTACTCTGGTCAACATTTACAAACTATCCGTAATGCCCGAGCTACATATAGGATGCTTATGCTTTGTGAGCTTTGTAGCAACCTTTAAATAAAGGTAAAGATGTGTTATCTTTTCCTACTGAGCTAGTTAAGGTTATGTTAATTTTTTCAATGAAATAGCTGATAACCAGATAATAGTTTCAACATGATATAAAATGAAAATAACGAAAGGTCAAATGCTATGTTGACATCCATAGATTTAGAACTGTTTTAAGAGGTTATTTCAATTTGATGTTCATCCCAAGCTTTTAGTGTCTATCAAGAATGTTTCTATAATAGAATTAGCATTTTCAAGAGATTAATAAAATATAACTTGACACCACAAATCTATTCTGGTACTAGCATGTATAAACCATCTTAATACTACTAATAATTAATTGGATCACAATACTGATGCAATGGAATACTTTTTAGCCATTAAAAAGCCCTCTTGCATTTACGAAAACATGGACGGACCTCGAGGGTATTATGCTGAGTGAAATAAGTCAAACAGAGAAAGAGAATTACTGTTAAGATCTCACTTCTATGTGGAACCTAAAAAAAAAAAAAAAAAAGAATCACGGTGGCCAGAGGCAGAGGATAGTGGGTGTGGGAGGTGTGCAGTGAAAGGTACAAACTTTCAGTTATAAGAAAAGTAAGTTCTGGGGATGTAATATATAATGAGATGGCTGCAGTTAACAATACTGTGTTACATATTTGAAGGTTGCTGTAGATCTTAGAAGTTCTCATCATAGGGAAAAAGTCTGTAATGATGTGACGTGATGGATGTTAACTAAACTTACATTTTATAAAACTTACATACATATAAAGTACACCTGAAATTTATATAATGCTATATGTCAATTATAACTTGATAAAACTAGAAAAATACTCATGCACTTATTAAATAAAACTTGGGTCTATATGCATATATTAATTACTAGCAAGCTGATTTTCACATCAAGAATAAAGTAATGGCTATTGGTTCTATTACTGATCTATTATTCCTTATTTGTGACAGCCACTTTAAATTAAAAATAGTTCAATGGATTTTCCTCTTTTGATTCTTTGTATTACCATAAGAATGACTGATAATATTTAATAAACTATGCTTTCTCATTTTTAGTGAGGACAATCTATGTTAGAGAATCACTAGTTTTCCAGATGTCCCTTAAAATTTTATGCTAGTTTTCTACCTAATAATACTACAAATCTATGCTTCTCAGCCTAATGTATTATTAATACCAGAGGAGCAAGCACACTTCCCACGGTTTGGTAAACCATCACACTATTTTACATTGTTAACACAGCTATCAAGGATAGTATTAGTGATCGAAGTACAGAAAGTATACTTACTCAGTTATAATTTCCGGCTTTGTAAAGCTGAGGTTGGTTAAATGACCTTCAAGTTTAGACGACTCATGTGTATTTAAGGCTGGAGTGGTCTTAGTGGCGAGTACAGCTCTTTTTTCATCTTTTTCAAGTGCTTTTCTCTTCCCACCATTTTGGAAATACTCTCTGCACACACTACAAGGCCAAATAAAATTGCATTTTAAAAATACTAGATATAAATATAAAATAAAATGAAAAAACATTAGCATTTATTAATCAAAATGGGAAACTTTCAACTTATAGATTCCTATTTTGAAAATGTCACAGAGGAAGTTTGAGAACCTTGCAACACTTTCACACTTCTAAAGTGACAACAAAGCACGATCGTAGGTTTTAAGTTTAATAAACAAAAAGTGTGTTTCTCAGGCATACAGATGTGCCTGTACATTTTGCTGAACTTTATGACTGACTGAAACATAAGTTCCTCCAGAAAAGCTCAGGTAAAGTGCTTGCTATGCAGTGACAGCATCCACAGCAGCAGTCACACTTAACCTGGAGTCGGCTTCACTAGCGTGAGACCTCCCAACAGCTGTTGGTTCAGATCCCTTCTGGTTTACGAAAACGATGGAAAATGAGACTAGTAAGACCTAAATGTGACTTGTCAACAACCGATGTATTTACCAAAACTACTTCAGGTAAAGGAGAATGGAATCTGAAACTTGCTTTTTAGATTCTTAAACTAAACCCTATTATTATTACCTATAATGCATACTTTGAACAAAGCTAGACTTTTCTGCTCCATAGACATTCCTTGGTGAAGTTCCAAAAACACATGGCAAGAAAAGTCGGGAATGAGAAACTAATTTAAAAGTGATTTCTGCAACAGGACTGTGGTTGCTAAGGGAGCAATGCCCATTTCTCCTCACACTGACAGGATGCTAGGACTTCAACTTCAACTTCTGTATATATTATTTAAGACTTACTTAACTTATCCCATGGAGATTTAGTTTTAACTCTACACAGGAGTCGAAACCCATTCACCATTGATCAAACATTATTAAGAACCTATCATGTGCCAGACACATTAAGCGAACACCCTTGCCCTTCCTATAAATCTATCTTAACACAACAATTAATTCTTAAGAATTCTTGACACATTTTAAAAGGCTAATAAAATCCTGTCACTCCTCTTCTTAAAACATCCAAGGACTTCTCATCTCATGCAGAATAAAAGCCAGTCTTTCCAGTGGTCCACAAGACCCTGCAAAACCTGGCTGTGCGTGATCTGTTTTCTCGCACTCTCGGCCTGGACTCTGCTCTCGCACCCAGGTGGTGTCCCTGCGGTTCTGACCTGTGCCAGCACGTCCCTGCCGCAGGGTCCCTGGGCTTGTTAGGGCCTGCTCCCTCACTAACCCTGGCTCTTCTACACAGATTGTTTCAGTGAGGCCTTCTCTGTCTACCTTACTTACAACTTTTATTTTTCCTATGGCACTTACCACTTCTGACCTAATACACATTTAATTGACATATTGTATCTTGCTTCTACCCCCACCCCCACTAGCATGTAAGCTCCATGAGAACAAGGATTTTGTCTGACTGTTATCCTCCCAGTGTCTATCTATGATGTGACTAGTAGACAGTAAGCATCATTAAAAATATTTATTAAATGAGTAAATTAAAGAACTAAGTTAAATACATATATTTCTCTGGATCATTTGTTGCATGAATGACATAGGCACTATTATATAATTTTTAAATGAGATTAAACTAGAGAAATTTTGAATACAAAATAATTAAAATGAACTATAAACCTGAAGTGATCATAAACCTATCATGCAAAAAGATAATGCTT
This sequence comes from Lyroderma lyra, assembly GCA_004026885.1. Lineage (NCBI taxonomy): Eukaryota > Metazoa > Chordata > Mammalia > Chiroptera > Megadermatidae > Lyroderma > Lyroderma lyra. The sequence continues at coordinate 532 of PVJL010007909.1, read as the reverse complement.
TGTTTTCTGGGAATTCATTTTAACATTCAGTCAATATACACATTCATTCTTATAATTTTACCACTTCAGGAGAATTGATCAGCAGTATTTTGTTTTCTGATGCTTTTAATATTAGAATGTACATGTATACTCTTGAGAATATAAACATTATCCAAAGTCAACATAAATGCTAGCATACTCTGAATCACATATTCAGGATTTTAAAACTTTTAAGATGTTTTCAAATTTAAAATGATAGAAAAGTTCTCACTTTTACTGGAATCCAAATAGGATATTTATCTAAAGAAATTTCTATACTCTTAACTTACTAACGATGTCAAGTTAAATCACATATTTTATTGTATTAATGCTTAAATATATTAAATATATTTAAAGCTATACTTTTAAAAAGTTTAAACAAAATTTTAAGTTATGTCAAAGAAAAACATTTTAGTTTTATTTTTTTATTGTTATATTTATTGGGGTGACACTGATTAGTAAAAATTACACAGGTCTCAGGTGCACAGTTCTACAGTGCATTGTTCGTGTGTTG
>PVJL010007908.1:0-72550 GCA_004026885.1 Lyroderma lyra | reverse complement strand
ACCAGTGCTGAGGTAAAACTGTAAACTAAGGAGTTCTACCAAACATTTAAGGAAGAAATTGTACCAATTTTCTTTAATTTCTTTCAGAACATAGAAGCAGGGGGAATACTTCCTAACTCATTCTATGAGATGCATTACCCTAATACCAACACCAAGACACATGAGAAAAGAAAACCACAGACTGACATCTGTCATGTATGTAGATGCAAAGATCCTCAACAAAATATTATCAAATTAAATCTAACAGAGTATAAAAAGAATTGTACACAATGACCAAACAGAATTAATTTCAAGTATAGTCAAAGCCGTTCAACATTTGAATATCAATTTATGTAACCCAGCAATTCAATGGGCTAAAGAAGAAAAATTCCATGATCATATCAATAAATGCAGAAAAAGCATCTATTTGACAAAATCCAACACCCAACACTTATTCATGATTTTATATGTGTGTGTGTGTGTGTGTATAATACATGTAAGACATAATATATAAAATAAAATTATGTATTTATATATATGAAGGCTGTCAGAAAGTATCCAGCCACATAATATGAAAAATAGAGGCATTTATGCCTGGATTTTTTTGAGATAGCATATATATGTATATCTAAAAGCAAACTAGGAATAGAGGGGTATTTCCTCAACTGGATAATGAAAATCTAAAAAATACCCTGCAGTTAACATTATACTTAATGTTAAGAAACTAGAGGCTTTCCCACTAAGATCAGGTACTAGGCGAGGATTTTCCCTCTCTCGTTACTCCTTTTCAACATTGTATTGAAAGTCCTAGCTAATTTCATAAGACATGGTAAGAAAATAAAAGGTGTATGTACAGATTAGGAAGAAGAAACTTATGTTGGTTCACAGATGACGTGATCATCTACATATAATAGGAAATCTCAAAAAAACAACAAAAAAATTCCTGGAATGAATGAATGATTATAGCAAGGTTACAGAATACAAGGTTAATAAAAAAACAAAAATCACTTTCCCATTTGCCAACAATTTGAAATTTAAAACACAATAGCACTTATATTAGCACTAAAAAAACTGAAATACTTAGGCATACATCTAACAAAATATGTCTAAGCTCTATAAATCTGACAAGAGAAATCAAAGAACTAAATAAATTCAGAGATATTCTGTGTTCATAACTCAATACTCTCAAGATGTAAATTCTTCCCATCGTAATCTTAAAATGCAATGCAATTACAATTAAAATCCCAGGAAATTGTTTTATGAATATCACCAAACTGATTCTAAATTTTATATGAAGAGGCAAAAATATCCAGAATAACCAACACGATATTAAAAGAGGAGAACTAATGGTAGGAGGACTAATACTCTACTTTAAGACTTATTATAAAGCTATAGTAATCAATAGTGTGGTATTGGTGAAAGAACAGACAAACAAATCAATGAAATAGAATAAAAAGCCCAGAAGTAGAGTCACACAAATAAGGTAAACTGATCGCTGACAAAGGAGCAAATACTGGTGAAACAATTGAACATCCATATGCAAGAAAAAAAAAAGGACTATAGATACAGACACTATACCTTTCTTAAAATGTAACTCAAAATGGGCCATAGACCTAAATGTAAAATACAAACTATAAAGGTCCCAGAACAAAAAGCACAGGAGAAGATCTATTTAGATTCAACACTAAAGCACAACCCCTGAAATTAGTAACCAATAAACTGGACTTCACAAAATTAAAAGCAACTGCTGTGTAAAAGACAATATCTAGTGAATGGAAACACAAGCCACAGACTGGAAGGAAATATTTGCAGAAGGCATATCTGATAAAGGACTTGTATCCAAAACATAAAAAGAGCTTTTAAATCTCAACAATAAGAAGCAAACATCCTGATTTAAGAATGGACCAAAGAGCTTAACAGATACCTCAATAAAAACGATATCCAGGTGGTAAATAAACATATGAAAAGATGCTCAACCTCCTATGTCATTAGGGAATTGCAAATTAAATCAATAATGAGATACTTCTACACATGTATTAGAATGGTCAAAATCCAAAACTCTGACAACACCAAATCCTGTAGAACAGATGCTTTCATAAATGAAGTTGAAGACAAACCACCGACAGAGTGAGAGAAGGTACTTGTGATGCATGTACCGGACAAAGGATGAGAATTCCTACAAATTCTACAAAGAATTCATACAAATCAATAATCTGATAAGAAAACATGGCAAAGGATATACACAGGCTCTTTACAGAAGATAAAACCCAGTTGCCCAATAAACGTGTGCAATGAGTCTCAATTTAACCTTAAAGTAATCAAAGAGATGTAAATATGGTAGTATTGACAAAAATTTTTAAATGAGATCATGCTAAGATATTGGTGAATGTGTAAAAATAATTTGTACAACCACACTGAAAAACAAATTTTCACTGAATTTGTTGCAAATACATGTATATTTATAGCCCAGCAACACTTCTGCTGTGTATTCTTAGGAAACTCTTAGACATGTGCACAAGGAGATATGCCCAGGTATGTCCATTATGAGATTTATGAGATTATTTATAATAATGAATTGTCTTAAAACAATTTAAATGTTTATCAGTATAATGGATAAATATAATGCATTCATAGAATGATGTAAAAGGGAATTCTATATGCCCAATGTGCCAAGTAAATATTAAGAGTTATTAAGAATAAGTAAATCTGTCTCTTGGCAACTAAAACTGAGATAGCAAATAACGAGGTATCTACAGAATATCAATAAAACCCTCAGACTTGCTGATCACATCTGCACTTGTGATACTTGAAATGTGCTCTTCCAAGGGCACCTGTCAACATGTCACAAAGAAAAAAGCAAATGTCAGGTCAGCACTTCTGGATCTCTGGTATAAATGTTCTAACTAAAGTCATGATTGCTAATTAAAAAGTTCAGTTCTTGCATTCCCTTCTTTAAACCCTGACTCCATTGTTTTCTTCAAGTTCCAACTCATTTTATCCCTTATGCCACCAAATGTCCTCTTTCTTAATAAAATTAGCATAGACAATACATCTTTTCACCAAACTATTGCCCTGTAGGACTCTGTTGACCCTAGTGCTAATTCTAATATTGGAATAAAGAAATGTATTCATGAAAGAATATAAAAGACTTTCTTCCACTTATGGCTAATGCTTTGTGTGGGAAAGGACTTGCATCAAACAACTGATTAGCATCCATTCCTTAATTTAGACATAGGCATAAATAACTATTAATCCTGTGTTAGGAACAGAAAATACTTCATTTTCTTTCCATTAATATAAATTATCTTTTTAAAAAATACCAGTAACTAGAAGTTTTCTACAGAGCACTTCTCTCTGTGTCTCTCTTCCTCCCCTCTCTTCTCCTCTCCTGCCTTCTCTTCTCTTCTCTCTCTCTCTCTCTCTCTCTCTCTCTCTCTCTCTCTCTCTCTCTCTGTGTGTGTGTGTGTGTGTGTGTGTGTGTGTGTGTGTTTCTCCCTCAGTCCCTCCCTAACTCTCTTTCATCTTAATACTTTTGACCTCCTGTAACGACTTGGTCAAATTAACATTTACTAAGTAGAGCACAAGATGCTGGTTGGTGAGCTACAGTTCAAGAATAGACCACAAGAAAAATTGAAATAATTTGAAATAATTGAATTATAGAAGTTGGTTCACCATTGGTCCAGAGGAAGTACACTGTGCCACACTGAGTGGTCAAGGCAGAGTGCAGGCAGAGAGAGAGGAAGGGCTTGAGGAACAAACCTATACAAGGATCCTTGGGCATAGTGCTTTGCAGTTCTTGGGCTAAGAGCAGGTCACTTAATTTAAATTTTAAAAATCAGGGCTTTAGTAGTCCCAATGGAAGGAGAGAGGGTAGGCCACATCTAAGGAGCCCATAAGGCATACAGGCATACTGGGAAGCAGGGGAGACTGTTTATCACGGTTGTTTCAAGAATTTACATTTGCTTGTGATTCTGTGGACTGCTTTTGAGGGTATGTGCTTACAGAAGTGTCTAGTGTCAGTGTAAGGTCCCTGCGGACCACTTGGCCAAATAAAATGGATGCTGAAGCAGCAAGACCATGGAGTAGTTTAGCTAAACACTTTCAGATGTGAAGAAATCTAGGCATTGCCCTTGCAACACTTAGGAGGACATGAGGATGGATTTGTTTCATCAGGCAGCATAGTGTTCCTCCTTTTTTTATATATAACAATTCTATGTTCATCCCATCTAATTGCTGAACTTGTAGAACCATATTATTTGCCAAGGTAATTCCATAAATATAAGAGAAGTTATTGGTGTCCTCTGGTTTCAGACAAAGAGTTTACATCTCCATCCATAGAACTCGTACGACTTACCCACGAGTCGTTGAGAGTTTTTCTCATTAATGCACTTAAGTGTCTTTACTCAGCTCTTCTGCCATTGAGTATCCTTGATCAACTGGGTCTTCAGATCTGATTGATAAGAGCAAAAAGACAGGTAATCAAGAGGCAGAGAGGAAACAGGGTTATGACCCAAGATTAGGTCTTGCCACAGCTTTGCGCACAACCGGAGATGTTGTATCAGATAATATGCTAAACTCAGTCATTTTCATAGTTCTGTTCAGAAGTAAGTCCAGGCAGAGTAAGAACAAGGCCCAATGCCTGGGAAATGGGTCTGGTAAACACAACAAGAAGTGAATTCTCTGGTTAACTGCTTGGGTTCTGATGCAGTGGCTTTCCTATCCTCTCAGCACCTCTCAAACATTTATGTACCAGTGTACCCAAGTCCCAAGCAGTAAGTGGCCAGATGGGGACTGATTTCTCCAAAGAGATACACTGCTCCTTTTCATCAGGGAAGTACCTAGCATGTTATCTGTATTAGTTGGGGAAAATTAACTTTAGCTGTTGTCATGAATAAGGCTAATCTCAGTGGCTTAACATGTGCAAAAAAAAAAAAGGTTTATTTCTTTTTCTTCACAGTTCTATGTAGGTCCCACCCTCTCCTGAGACACTCTCCTTGAGAAAATGATTTAGGCAACCAGCCTTCTTCTACTGTGTCCTTCTGCCACCTTGGAGTTCTTCTCTCCCATTCATATAAAAGAAACAGAGGGAGGGAGGAAGGGAGAGAGAGCGAGTGAGCGAACGAGCTTGAGTTGAGATTGTGTAAGTTGTTGGATGGGTCACACTTGTAGGAAGTATGCATCACTTTCATCCTTATTTTATTAGCCAGAACCCAGTATATAGCTCCAACTTAACTACTATGGAGGCTGTTAAATGGAGCCATTTGTGTGTTCAATAAAAGGAAGTAAGATTGGTAAGTATCTAGCAAGACTCTGTCACACTATGTTCCAAATGAGAACAATAAGGATTTTTTTCACATCCCTGGTACACACAGTAAAAGCTCATGGTAAATTAACAAACAGCCTTCTCATTTTTTCTAGTCAGCAAAACTCTGGAGACTCAGTTGGGTTAAGTCTAAAGCTAACTATATCTAGATGTTGCTTGAAGGTTTGGCACACTCAAGTTCTGAGACCAATCCTGTTTCATACCCAGTTAATTTTAAAAATCTGGGTCACTAAATAAGTTGTTAGCAAGACATTAAGTGTTCTCTTGCTACTGGTGTGATCCTGTGCCCCAGTTTAAAATGGTAAGAGACAGATTGCCTTGTTTGCATTCTGGATTGCTACCTATGAGACTTCAGGCAAGTTACCTCACTTTCCTTCTCTGTAAAATTAGAATAGTATCATATTTAACTCACTGAGAGTTAGGGAGAAATAATTTGAAAATCTGTAAAAAGCACTTAACACAGTGCCTAGTTTCTGAGTTGTGGTTATCATCATCATCATCAATATCTACACATGTTTGATTACACGATAATTAGGTCCTTGTCCTATTTTCCCAAAATCTGAATGATTATCAATATTAATCTTAGTGTATGTTCAAGGAAAGGCATTATATGGCTTTGGAAGAAAATAAGAACATAAGAAAAATTGTGAGTAGAACCCCCAGAATGAGAAATCTTGAGCTGCCTGAACCAAAAGGAATGAACAAGTGTAAGTCAAGAGAAGATAGCCTAGTACCAAGTACAGTATTCCATTAGACTCTAGTATCCAAGAACCACCAAGCCTGGGTGGATCAGAATTGTGTAGATCAAGAGAAAGTCAATCTATGGCCAAGTCAGACACCATGACCTGTTCCAGTAGTGAGTGAATAGAATACAAAAGGGAGAAGAGTTGCTTGTAGAAGAAACAACAAACGACAGAGAACTTTAAACTCTTCTTCAAACAAACAAGTCCATCTCCCAAGACTGACAAGTACTGATAACTAACCTCAAACTCTAGTATTGGCTCTTTATTGTTTTTCTTATAAGAAGCCCCACCTGGGATCCCCACTAAATGCTGTTTCTTTCATAAGCATAGCCAGTACCTTCTTCAGGTGAAGACAGACCTGAAGCCCCAGGAGGCTCTCCCTTTCTACCCTGGGGGTCTTGGTTATGCTCTCTTCTCTCACCGCTGTTAGTCCTACTCCTTGCAATTCTCAGGTTACTTCTGTTTGGACCTTGTCTCTTTAACCTTCTAGTTAATTTTGTCTCTTCCAGACTATAGCAGTTTTACACCCAGGTGGTCATGCAAGGTTTCCAGCCCATCCCCAAGAGTGGCTCTGTAACTACCTTCAGCCACCTAGATCAGAACTTCAACTTCCAGCTCAAAGTCCCCAACTCAGTCCAGTCCATAAACGAGGCTACCCAAATTTTCGTGGGCCTGACCAGCAATCTCTTAGGCAGGGGCAGCTCTATGTCCCTACCCAGCTCTGAAGCAGTTTCAGAAACCTGACCCACGTCTCATTCCCCTAAAGATTTTTCATTGCCGATCAGAGATGGGGGAAATGATGACAGGGAAAGTGTTAACAAAAATGAGCTTGAGAGGGCTAGCGGGAATCATGTTTAGCTGAGCTTGACCAGATGCAAAGTAAGAGCTGATAGGGCTACTGCTGCCTCTTCTTCGAACAGCAGACCTGACCTTGGGAGATAAACATATCTGAGCTCAGCCAGCTGCAAGGACAAGTTCACTGCTGCCCCGACCCCACCTGCAATTTTTAACAAGTGACCACCACATCCTGGTATTGCAGAAACTGTGTGTACTTTTCCTGTATCAGAAGAGTTAACCCAAAATTCGGGGCAGTTATCAACCTTAAACTCTGCCCAGGCAATTTCTCTGCCAGTACTTCTCCCTTTAAGTAAAACTCTTCTTTCTTTCCTACTTTTCTGAGACTTGTGAATTCTTTCACATTCTGTGAACAACTAAGGGCATCCAAAAAACAAAACACAACACAACAGAGTACTTACCACTTCATTTTTTATTTTCTCATTTTTTCCCATTGCTTTGTTTACCAGATTTTGTTCCAAAACTCAAAAACAGCACGCTTGGTGAAAATGCCCCTGTTTTGTTATCCAAGCTTGATTTTTCTTCTTTGATGGAAAAAAAGCAGTTTTATTCCCTTGATTGTAACTCTATCTGCTATGGAAGATTTTTGAATGTTTTACTCTTTTATTTCTGACCACTATCGTTATCTTCATTGCAATGAGTCATTTATTCTCTCAATTTCTCTCTGTAGCCTCATATCCTTACCAAAAACAATGGCATACACACACACACACACACATGCACACACGCACACACGCACGCACATGCACACACATACGCACGCACACATACGCACACGCACGCATACACACACGCGCACACATGCACGCACACATACGCACACACGCATGCACGCACGCATACACGCAGGCACACACGCACACACACATGCATGCGCACATATGCACGCACACACATGCACGCGCACACACACATACACACTAGCACACTCCCAGGGTAGGGGGGTTTGTCTAGGAAAGAAATCTTTCCCATTGGTTCTTGCAAAGACAGGATTCAGGTAAACATTAATAGAAGTGTTTGTTATTATTGGAAGACCCAATAGAGAATAGAATAGATGATGCTATGAAGAAATAATCTGGAACAACATAGAAATTTTAAAAAGAAAATACTATGAGAAAATAACAAACGGTTAATATCGCCTGCTATGTGCCTTGAACTGGGCTATCTGCCATAGTTGACACAAAAATAATGTCACCAACACCTAGTTGTCCTGCAGTTCGTATTGTATTAAAGGGAATACTGTAATAACACCTAAAATCATTAGAGAATATTTTAGTGCCAACTAAAAGTCCAACAAGAAATTCAATAGTTTGGACTAGTCAGGAAAGTTGTTATGAAGGAGCTTGAATGGAGCATGCAGATGGAAGAATGCAGAAAGCCATTTCTGGCAAAGACACAGCAGAAGCAAAGTCTAGGGGGGAGGTGTGGAAGAAAACATGTTGGTCAGGGAGAGGGAGATGGAAGAGGAAACTAAACCAACAGAACCAGAGAGCACATGCTAGAATATAATGTTAGACCCTTCACATAGAAGGATACTGCATTCTGTGATTGCCTGTTTATCTGTGTTGGAATTACAGTATCCTTATTTAAAACGACAGATTTACATTTTTCTGAACTCTTCTTTGACAGAATGGCCCAGGCCCACCTCCAGGACTGACTGCTATTGACAATTGCTCAGAGAGGGAGATAGAGAAAAAATATCTGAATAATGCAGTCCTCATTTCAAAATTAAATGTTTCGAAATGCAAAAAGCTGTTTTAAAATACAAACACAAAGCAATCTTTCTCTCTTTATTCAGAAGACTATGAAAATCCTGTGTGAGGAAAAAAACCACATATGTCTAGCATACTAACTGTGGAAGCCACAAACACCACTATTTCTGAGAGTTAGAAGCCCCAAGCCTGTGCTAAGTCGTATTCTATAGAGCACAAGCCAAATTCTGAGATTCATGTGCAGTGGGCACGATGCCTCTCGCCTCAGGGGGAAACCAGAGACCAATTCAATTGCACAGTTTCAAAGGCAAACCTCAATGAGCCTATTAAAAAGAGAGCTGCATCCTTTGCCCTTTGAGAGTAGAAATTTAATTTCTTTCTCCACACCTCAGTAATAGTCCCTCTGCCCCCTCCAAAAGTGTGCTGCAAAGAAGTTATTCCCACTGCACATATCTTTCTGGAACTGATCCAAAACAAGGTGCCATTTGCTCTGTATTGGTCTTCAGATTATTGACAAGGATTTTTCTATCTTGTGTGAAGTTATAGAAGATGGCTGCACGTGAAATATTGATGGGAATAACTGTGAAGACACCTGGCATTTGCTCTCTAGTCCTAGGGTGTTTACGTTTCTACTTTGATTATTTTGGTTCACACTCAAAGCGAGATTTTCTTCGTGGCCCCCTGCCTGGGCAGGAGACTCTCCTCTGACTTGGTAAGAGTGACACTGTGTTCTAAAGAAACCTCTACAGGGAGCTGAATCAAAGAGATAAACGCAATTCTCTGCAAAAAACGTACATCTATTAAAGCCAAGGTTGCTCCCTGCAGGGACTTCAATACAAGGGATCTCACACAAGGGGTGTGCTGCACGGATTAACAGATGCCACCAACTGGCAGGCACACAACGTGTGATCTGCAATTTGGTGTGATGTCATTCCAGTTGCAGAACACGGGTGAACCCTGGCAAGCTCATGATCTGATCAGCATGAACAGTACCCACCTTGCTCTTTTCACAGCTATTTAAGTTCCTTTTTTTTGAAAGGAAAGTTGGTATACAATATTGCATTAGTTATATTAGTTTTAGGTGTACAGTACAGTGATTAGACATTTTTATACCTTGCAAAGTGATCACCCTAGTAATTCTAGTCATCGCCTGTCACCATGCCAACGTACTACAGTATTATTGGCTATATTCCCATATTCCCTTCCTCCTTTCCCCCCCAGGCCCCATCCCCTCCCCTCTAGCACCCATCTCTTTGGTCTCTGTTTCTTTTTCTTTGCCCTAAAAGGAGTGTGATTTTTAAAACGGGTTAGTTCTCTAAGAGGTTTTTAGAAATGGTACCCAGATGAGGAGTAGAATAGAATTTAAAAGGTATGTAAAAAGCATGATTTTGTGAAACAGAGCCGAAGAGGAAAAGACTTCACTAGTGAATTTCACAACACAAGGAGCTGAATGTCATAATGACAGCCAAGACGAAATAAAAGAAATACAGCAGCATTACCACTCCGAGGGGCCTTACGTTTTGTTCTTATTGATGTGTTTTTCAAGGAACGCAACGGTCAGCAACAAAAGAAGTTCTGAGGAAACATTTCATTGAAATGTATTTAAATTGCAAGTGGAAAGAAGAAATGTGTAAGAAAAGGGGTTTAGTATCAGAATTAGCGCAGTTTCTGGGACCTCCCCTGCTCTGGCCCTGGGAGGATCCTAAGAGAGGGAAAGCCCCTTCTCTCCAACCCCATCTTATTCCTGCATTGTTTCCTTGTTATTCAGGCTAATAGCTCCTGCTATAGACCTGCATGCTAATCATTAGAGGAATTCTGCTTGGGGCTTGAGTTTTTAAAAGAACAGCTCCTTGCTAGAAGGTGTCTCTCCCAAAGAGGTAGGGGAATTGTGCACGAAAATACTGTTTCTCCGAGATTTGTGGGAGCATCAAGAATGACTCACATCAGCAGGGGTCACTGGCACAAAGAGATTTTGGTGCATGCCGCAATGTAATTTTTCTACTGTGAGTATAAAGCTTTTTAAAATGACTCAAATATATAAATAATCACATATCCAAATGTACTGCTCTGACTAATAAAATGTTTTGATGTGTAGTTATATGCCATTTGAATCAGAATTGATGGAAGGGGAAGTAATTTTCTTCAAATGGACTCAAAAGTGACTGGAGGGACTCTGAGGGCCAGAGTTCCAGCCAAACCCCCTTCTCTGATTCAATAGCTTGCTTCCTTCTCTGGGTGCCAGTTTACTCTTCTCTAAGCAAAGTGGGGGCTCAGATGACTTCTATGTTCTCTTCCATCTTCCCTAATCAGTAATGCTGTGAAAGAGAAAATGGAATCAAGAACCCTTCCTTCAGTTCTGTAATTAATAAAACCTCCAAAAAATTTCTTGTCTTTTATGCTTTTATCTTTCTATTTTACAAATGCAAAAAATAAAAAAAAAACTGTAATTACTATTCCCTCACTAATGCTGGAGTTTATGGGAAATAAAATGTTGAAAATAGAGTTGTATTATCTCTTAGCGACTCTAATAATATAGTTGTAGAGCAATTCTGTATAATGTTTTTAAGTCATCGTTTACTTTCTGGATCTTTGAAGAGTAGTCTACAATTTCACAAGTCACAATCTAAGACATCCATGGACTCAAGTTTAATCCGTTTTTTAACATACAAAAAGTTTTAAGTTTTATAGTCAAATTTCTATTTCCAACTTAGTTACTTGATTCTTTGGGTTTTGGTTTTGTCATCTTGAAAACAGAATGAACATTTTGTTCTAGATATTACATGGAAAACTGCTCTGAATATAGTAAAGGGTTTATCTAAAGTAGTTACTGTTTTTTAGCACCTAATAGAGTGTCAGACCAAGTAAGTGCTCAATAAATACTTGAGCAATGAATAAATGTTTGAATGAATAAATGATAACCATTTTCCTTCAAATTCTCTGTTGAAACTTAGATTGTTGCCACAATAGCTGATGTTTCCAATCTAGACTTTCACTTGGAAGTTGTTCACTACCTTAGTTTATTTGTTAAAGACCATTATGGCAGAAAGTACTAATGGATCTGTAGTACTACAAATATGCTTTTTAAATATTGAAGTAGCCATAGCTTGAATTTTTTGTTCGAATAATGAATCATCATAATTTAATGTGTTGTTATAAAAGCACCCAGCAGAGACATGGAATAAATTCTAAATAAAAACAGTTTCCCTTCTTATTTCCTTTCTGCTATTCCCTAGAGAAGTTCACAGTTTTGTAGAGGAATAAGTCAGAATAGTCTAAGTTACACTGTAGGAAGAAAAGAAATACTACTCCAAAATCTCAATCTCTTAAAGCAAGTAAGGTTTATTTCTTACTCATGAGATATGTCCACCACAGGTCTCTAAGGAGCTCTGATCCTTGCAACAATTCCTGGGCCCAGGCTGATAAATCAGGTACCATCTTAGGCATTTCCAAATGTACCCAACCAGATATAGTTCTGGAGGGTACCATATCAGCAACTAGATACACAGGCCAGGAAGTGACATACATCTCATCTGCTCACAACTCACTGTGCAGAACTAGTTACATGGCTCCATCCAATCACAAATGGCGCAGGAAGCACAACCCTACTATATCCCCAAAATGCAGAGAACCAGGAACACTCGGTAAGCTGCACTGAGGACTACCATGGTAGAGATATACAAGGTCTGACAATTAAGTTTGCAAACTCATCCTAGAAAAAGTGCTACATACCTCATTGCTGACTATCAGCATGATCAACTTTGAGGTACTCCTCTTGGGAAACTATGCATAAACACCAGTGCCTACTTCACCCTTCAAAGCGATTTTGGAACTCTTTTTCTGGAATGGCCATCAGAGCTGTCATTGTATGACACTTGATGTCCTGAATGTCATCAAAATGTCTTTCTTCCAATATTTCCTTTATTTTGGGGTAAAAAAAAAAGTCACAGGGGGCCAGATCAAGTGAGTAGGGAGAGTGTTCCAATACAGTTATTTATTTATTGGCTAAAAACTCCCTCACAGACAGTGCCATGTGAGCCAGTGCGTTGTTGTGATACAAGAGCCAGGAGTTGCTGGTGAAAAGTTCAGGTCATTTTTGTCTAACTTTTTCATGCAGTCTTTTCAGCACTTCCAAATAGTAAACTTGGTTGACTATTTGTCCAGTTGGTACAAATTCATAATGAACAATCCCTCTGACATCAAAAAAGGTTGCAACATCATTTTGATTTTTGATTTAGACTGATGGAAAGTTTTGGTCATGGAGAATTGGCTGACTTCCATTGTGCACTTTGACACTTTGTTTCAGGGTCATATTGGCACATCCATGTTTCATCACCAGTGATAACACAGCCCAAAATATCATCTTGCCTCTCCAAAAGGTCTTGGCAAACTTTAACTCTCCTTAGCTCCCTTTGGGACAATTTTTGCACACACCTTTCTCATGCCAAGGTTTTCACTTAACATTTTCCTAACTGTTTCTCTATTGATGTTTACTTGGTCTGCTATACTTCTCACAGTTGGCCAACAATTCTGACACACAAATCCATGAGTTTTTGCAATGTTTTCATCAGTTCTACTCATTATTGGCTGCTTGAATTCTCTTAATCAGTGATGTTTTCTCTCCCCTCAGAAAAACATTTAATCCACTTGTACACTGCTATTTTCTTCATTACATTATCCTCATAAACTTGGATTAATATGTTCCTGATTTCACTTCCACTCTTGGCATGTTTAATAAGAATTTCAACGTTTGTTCATTGCTCTAATTCAAGCCTCAACATTCTCATGATGGTACACAAAACCACACAACAACAGTAATGAATACCACTCAGCAAGGCACCACCAAACATTGACACGAACACAGCTGTGAGACACAGATATACCAAAGTTATGAAATCTTACTGAGTTGTTTGTACAGTACTGCTAATGTAAGCGCATGGTGGCAAGTTTGCAAACTTAATTGTCAGAACCAACTATGACTGTTTTAATCAGTCTTAACCTGCCCTTAATCAATCACTGAGAAATCTTGTTTCAAAAAAAAAATCATTCCCATATTTATTCTGAGAAAGAAGAGAAATGAGGTTAGGGAGAAGAATGGTTGGGAGAGAACATGGGGAAAAGGAGGGAGAAAAAAGTAGAGAAAAATAAACAAAGAAAGTTGGGAGAAAAGCAGGAAGGTAAGAAAAGAATAAATCAAAGAAAATATATTTATTCAAGAATATGCATCATCAATGAAAGGGTGTGCATAGCTATAGCATTTTTAGAGACTCTAACTTCTCTTAGAAATTTCCAGAATTACTAGGGTTCTTAGAGTTTCTATGTACTGTTTCCAATCAAACAGCAAAAATTATTATTCAGATGTTTAACTGTTTTCAAAGTGATGTCACTGACGTCACCTTGCAGGATTAACATCCTCATTCTACGAACACCAAACCTAAAAGCCCTGAGAGTTTCAATGAGAAGATACTCCCCAGTGAATGATTTAGTGGTGAGGTAAGTCATGGTTGGGACGTCGGGAGGAGCACAGATGAGGGAAAGGAAAAGATGCAGGGTGAAAACAAATAGAAAGGAGATAATGTGGTTCCAAGACAATAATTCAAGAATGAGGAAGTCCTGATCCACAGGTTGGCATTATAAAGTGACAGAAGGGATTTTGTTTGTGAGTTCTCTGGCCTTTCTTAGGAATGGCCTCTTGCGCTTTGGATGAAATTCTAGATCATTTCAAAGCCATAATGATCATCAGAGCAAGGGGTCAAAGATGATGACGTATGAATCAAATTTTTCCAGGACTTAACTCAGAATACAGGGTACAGGAGAGCAAGCTGTGCCAAAGCCACCTGTGCCAACTCCCTGGTGAGGGAGTCTGGGGAATCAAGGTGTTGTCACTGCCAGGAGCACCAGATGGCACTTGCTGGACATAGATGCCCATTGTCCTGCGACACCTACTTATGAAGAAGAGCCCGTGTGTGTGTGTGTGTGTGTGTGTGTGTGTGTGTGTGTGTGTAAAGAGTATTAGGTTCAGTACTGTTTGCCCAGTGTATAGAAGATTCTTAATTCCCTGATGTATGTTTTCTAAGTCTGTATTTTATTTTTGTAACTCCACTTCTCCTGAAAAGATTCCCTTATAATCCTCAAATATTTAAGTCTTTAAAGTAAAATATTATTTTGAAGATGAGATTTCCATTTTTTTGCTGGAAGAAAGCTTTTCCTGGGAAGAAGTTTTTGGCAGCTGGTCCCTTGACAAATATTCGAAGAGACAGCTACTGCATGTAATTTTGAAAGTTGAAAAACTAATGATAATTTTACGGGTTCATTAACATCATAGCATTCATTGTTGATGTGTTTTCGCAGAACTCTGGGAGCAGTAGAGAGAGTGGAAAAAGAGTTCCTGGGAGTCTCCCACAGTGAAAGTCTCTGTGAACATTTCCCCTTGAATTGTGTTACTAATTCAGCCCTGGACAGAGCCCCAAAATGCTGGCATGGCCATGCAGAGATGTTCCTGCTCCAGCTCTCCTCCTGCCCCCCCATCCCTGCTGCTCCTGCCTCAGGCTGGCAAAGCCCCTGCGTGGCTGTCAGAGAACCACACCTCTTCTACTCACCCAGGGTCCCTGCCACCCACAGGCCTGCCATAT
The DNA here is from genome assembly GCA_004026885.1 of Lyroderma lyra. Lineage (NCBI taxonomy): Eukaryota > Metazoa > Chordata > Mammalia > Chiroptera > Megadermatidae > Lyroderma > Lyroderma lyra. The sequence continues at coordinate 57,309 of PVJL010007908.1, read as the reverse complement.
GTTGTTGGGGCCAGAAAAGGTTCTCTGCTTGGAACTACGGAACACACATTCCCGGAAAAGTCCACTGTCCAATTTTCATGGAGCAAATCAGCTTGGGGTCTTTTTTTCCAAATTCTCTGCTCACCTCCCAGTACCATGTCCCCAGAAAGGAGCCGAAGGGTGGGCATTTAAAATGTGATTATTGTATTCTGGCCTGTTTCCTCCTAATCATGTGATATTAAAGAACATCAGAGGATGTTCTTTCAGCAACAATATTGTGCTGGGGCCCAACGTAGAAGCACATTCAAATGGGTGCTAGGACATTTTTTTAGATGGTAAAATTTACGAGGATGCTGCTACTCAAAGTGCGGTGTTGAAGCCAGCAGTACGGGCACCACCTGAGAGCACGTTAGAAATGCAGAATCTGGAGCCCTAGCCCAGATTTTCAGAACCACAATCACAACATCCCTAGGTGATTTATATGCACATACATCTCGAGAAGCAATGCTCTGAGACATTTATATATACCTTCTGCAATGAAAGGCCAGGAAGGTACTACAGGAAGCGCCACACAGCTGGATAAGTTCATTTCTACAGTTTGAATCCCTTGGCCTGACAAATGTTAGAGAAAAATTAAAATCCCACCTATGTGTAAAGTATAAGCTCCACCAGGGAGAAAGTGCTGGATGCCTACATAGGCTTGAGAACAAAAGTACAAAGGAAATCACCTTCTTTCACACAGATAATCTGAAGCAACTTGAACCTGCTGGTGAAGAGCGTGGGTTCAGGTTCAACCCAAGTGGCCATGTGACTAATTTTCCCTGATCCTCGTTGTGACTGCACAGGCTTGTTTGAAGATTAAATAAGAAATGCATATAACATATTAAACCCTGCCCCATGACAGGGGCTCTGTAGATGTTACTCATGGGTCTGTGTAATTTTCCCTGCATTTACCAAATGGTACTTCTCATTTCCCAACCACTCAAACGCACAGCCCTTAATCAAAGATTTATTGATCCACGGTCCTTTGTTTCACTGAGAAGCCAATTTGACAAGGAGAGACCTCCGTTAATTTGTGCCAAAGAACATGGGGTTAGTACCTTTGGAAGAGAATATAGTAAGGAACTTTGGCCACTGGTGGGGAATATTTAATTATTTTCCTCTTTATTGAGCCAACAGATATTGATTGTACACCCACCTACCACCAGCCCACTACTATCTGCGGAGGATGCAAAGATTTGTAAAGAGCGAACATTCTTGGGAGAATAAATCATGGTTGTTAAAAAAAATCTGTGATTTAAGGTTTTATATGTCAATTACTAGAGGTGTATGCCTGTGAAGTTTCTAGAGAATGTGAGATTTTACTCAACAAGGACAACAAGAACAGCTTCAAAGGGAGGTAGGTGGAAGAGAACGGAGCTAGGCTTCCCAATAAAGGAATCCAAGCCTCTCACCACAGCCCACAGCCTCCCCTCAGCGTGGCAGCTGCTGCTCTGCCATCGCCTGGCGATCTCTTGTGGTTGCTCTGATGGTTACGTTAAGATAAGATGTGAAATACTTAAAACAGCAGCTGTTTTAAGTAACATGTGTTATCATTTAATAGGTGCCTATAAAATATGAGCTCCATATATATATTTATAGTTAAAATAATAAAATAGTAAAAATAAAAATACTACTTATAAACTATATATGGTAAATTGTATGATTATCCAAAAATATTTGCTGAGCCTTCATAATAAAAAAGATTGTACTTCCGACTTGGCCACATGATTGTGCTGGTCAATGAAAGGTGAATGCAACTAACGTGAAACACTTTCAAGGAAAGGTCTATGAGGCCTCAGTTGGTCCACCACTGCTCTTTTCTCTTGACTGCAGACCAGTTGTCACAGACCAGGGCTGCTCTTTCATTCTAGGTCTCAGAATGAGGATGAATAGGACATAAAGCTGGCCCATGATGATCATGTAATGTGAGCCAGAAATAATCTTGTTATTGAAAACCAGTACAAATTAGGGGCCATTTATTAGAGAAAGGGAGAGAGGAAAGGAGAGAGAGAAAGACAGAGAGAGAGAGAGAGAGAGATTGAATATAAGGATTGGCTCGTGTGATTATGGAGTCTAGAAAGTCCAAACTCTCAGTCTGAGCTGGCAGGCTGGAGACCTGAGAGAACCGATGGTCCAGGTGAAATATAAAGACAGTCTGATTAAGAATTTCCTCTCATTTAGGGGGCGGGTCTTTTTGTTCTATTTTTACCTTCAACTGTTTCGGTGAGGCCCACCCACCTTATTGAGAGCAATACACTTTACCCAAGTTCACCATTTTAAACATTAGTGTCATTCAAAAAAATCACACTCCAAATTGACAAATAAAATTAACCATCACAACCATGGAATCTACCTCCTTCAATAAGCAATGGAAAATTGATGGTGGGATGGCAAAAAGAAAAGGTAATATAAGAGTTCATGGTCAGGTCAAGAAGCATCCCAATCATAAATAAATAAGTACTTTTCACATAACTTCCATGTTTCTCATCATTTGACTTCCACATTTAAAGAATATGTGAAACAAACAAAAAAAGAATTGTTAAAAGAGTTTATTAATAAAATCTAGTGACAGTCTTGTATGTTGTCTGTCCACGCATTTAATAGTGCTAATTCTAAGTCAGTCTGTTAAGGAAATCTCAAATTTTCACATCTTTTTTATTTCAGATTGTCCTCGCTTTTCACACTACTGTGTTAACTAAAACTGTGCATTTCAGAATTGGGCCAAGTGGGGACATCGCTCCAAATAGGCATGAGTTTCGACTAACATAGTGCCATGCAAAGCATGGACTGCCTTCATAGGTTTGACTGTGAGAGCTACAAATGTAAACTGAAGCAGGAGTACATATTAGTAGTTCCAATACTACAAATAGCAGTATTATAAGCAAAGTGAACATCGAACATTTGGAATCACTCTCTGTAAACTTCCAAACAAAGCAAAACACGATCTTTTTTTAGTTTTCATTCCTGAAAAATTTGGTATGTATTAAAAAGTTCAAAAAATACTCTGTATTTGTATGTATGTCCTTAGATCCTTGTCTGCCAAATGTCAGTAGCACATCTCTCCCTTCATGCTGTGATAAACCAAAATCCCCCACAAATTTCCGAACTGCTTCTAAAGAAGCAGAAAACCCTCAGATAGAATCACCACTTACAGCCTTAAAAACTTATCATAAAACTACCTACTAAAAGTTCTATTACAACTAAATTTCAGGAAATCACTTTTTTTACATAATGATTGGACAAAATAAGCATGTTAAAAGTTAGGAAACTCTGACATCTACCCCTCAGGTTAAAATTGCCCATAAGATCTTAGTGGATTAGCAATTCAGACAGGAAGAAATCCTTCCTTGTTTCCTCATATATAGTAGATGTTAAATAAACTCGATTTAAATCTAGTGCACGTAAATTTGGTTTTGGTTTAAAAATATTTTGAGATTATTGCTTATAATAATTCCTAAAGTTGACTTGAGTAAAATGGGAAATAATTCACTCAAAACACACAGATTCTCCTGTAGTTTCTTGGCTTGCTATTAGTTTTCTCATTGCTGCTTTAATCAGCACCAGTGACCCTGTAAGTCCCCTTCTCAAGGAAATAGGAAAAGGAGAATCATCAGGAGAGGCTCCTGCCTTGAAAAGAAACCAGCCCAAGGACAGTAAAGGGTGAAAATGAGGTCCCTGAAATTACACATTAAGTGCACCATGTCCTTAGTTCATGGACAATGTAGATACGCCGCTATGGTTTTATTTTAAAATTTTGTTTGCAAACCTAAACTTCTATAACACATGGCCAAATAGCGTATTTGTGATCTATGTAAATGTTTTTGTAACCCACTAAAATGACAATTTACTACTTCAATTATGCTTTTGATAGCATCATTCATTTGGGATCATCCAATTAGTAAACCCAGTGGGGTCCCTGATTATAAGACACTGTCACTATTTCTGGAAAAATAAAATAAAGAACTGTTCTCAATGACTGTTTATCATCTGATAATGGCAGAGCCCTTGTAGCTATTCTCTGTATTTCAAGAACTCCTATTTTTCCTCAGGATCCAGCAGTTCTTTGTTTTAATTTATTTTCCTCTTAAATACCTCCTGCTATTTAAGAAATAATTTCTTCTAAATCAATTGTTAGCAGCAGTTAATGACTGGTTGGTTAATTAATAGCTCAAAGCAAAGCTGAGGGTGCTCCCTGTTCTAACGAAGCACCAGACTCTAACGGGGGTATTACTGTCAACGCAGCCTGTAATCACTTGCTTCTCACAGCCTCACTGCCACACATTATTTTAACTAAAAAGGATGAGTTGAGTGGCAAATAGATGACAGCATTGTGAAGTCAGTCGTAATAATACACATGTTTTTAAATTACTCGCATGTCCAGATTGATCCTTATTTCCATAGCGTGTGTCATAGGCAGGGGATGAAATATCAGTTTGTCTGGCTGGGAAGCTCATTTAACCAAGAGCATTTTTCTCTCTGCACTCTCCAGGGTTCCAAGCAGCTTCCGGCGTTCTGACTCCTTTTTGTTCCAAAATTGTACTCTGAAGCACTGTGCTCACTGACAGTGAGAGGCGAGAAACTGTGCTGCACTTCTCCCACCTGATAAACATATGGTTTACTTCGCGCCACCAGAGAGGCCTTTTGTAGAGCTAATAGAGGGGGTATCGCTTCATCATTAGTGCAAGAAACTAAACGTCGAGGGCCCTCCGTTTTATTTCTACCAGCTCCTGCCTCGTTCTGAGTGATCACAGAGAAGAAATGCAGCACGTTTGTCCTTCCTGTGCAGATACTTCTAACAATCAACCCAAATTCCGGAGACCACAAGGATCCACCAGGACCAGAAAAGAGTCTAGAGGTGTGAGGAGGTCCTTACAGTGTTGTTTTTCCTAGAAATATATTTATGAACATGTGATGTGAAAATAAATGTCAGGCAGATATTTTGTGGTTTACTAAAGTAATGTTTTCATTTTCTATGTTCTCCTTTTAACCATCAATTCCTGGAGATGGTACAGGCAAGATGGCTTTCATTATATCACTAATCCTCTCTGTGTGCTTACAAGACATCGATCTACCAAGGATAAGTAATACCGTGGAGGGTTAGGAGATGAATATTACGTAATGTTCTTCCTTCTATTCCATATTTCAATACAAAAGACTATTGCTGCATGAAATGGGATATCACTACGGAATCACAAATCTCAAACCCCACCTTCAAGGGTTTGCTGGAGACACAGTGACACAGGCTTTCATAGATGATGATGGGGGAGAAAAGTTGATGGAAACAAAAGCAGGAAGGAAATGTCTGGGCTATTGGTGCATAGAAAACACTCTGAAAGGGAAAAGACATGAAAAATACACAAACGCTACAGGATAAGAGATGACTATGAAAGATATTATCAAATGCGTGGTCAGTGAGGGTCATGTTGTCCACTTACACTTGTGAGAACCACGGGTAATGCTTTTGGGTGAGTCACAAAGGAAATAGAAGCCAGCACTCATGTCCCCTGACCTCCGATAGGATTACAAGCTTGGTTTGCAGGTTGTTGCCTTGATTGTTAAAAAAAGTTTATTCATTGGAGTGCCAGTCTATCTGTATTTTATTATTTTCATGATTTCTCAAATTTCATTATTCACTGAAACTGCCTCCGATTGCCAGGATAAGCAAAACATATCTGTGAAAATCATAAATTTCCAACAAGCTCCTGGTCTCTAGAGATTATGAACAACATAAACTATTAAAATATTCACAAAAATGACTTTTTGGCTAAACTAAGTTCCCAAGTGGATTGCCCTCTCACGATTACCTGTACCAGTCTAAGCTTTGAAACATGATCTTTCCACCAGAGACATGACAGATATTCTTTGTTCTGCATCACTTTAAACAGCCTTCTCAGATTTAGAGAAAGCAGATTTATTTAAATTTTGGTAGGAGTTTATTTTCTTAACTATATCACTACTGTTAATGTTAATGAAAAAATAGTGAGTTCTGCTTGCTGAGCATCTAGTCTATTCTAAGTGCTGGGTCCTACCTCATTTAATCCTGACAATAAATCTGCCCAGCGAGTGCTACTATGTACATTTTACTAGGCATACTGGAGACACTAAGGTACAGAGATCTTGAGGAACTTGCCGGTTCAGCCACCTAGCAGCTCCCAGAGCCGGGGTTCAAACACAGCTCTGCCGGGCTCCAGGGCTCTGTTGTATCCAATACACAGTCCTGGTCTTCACATTCCACAGCAGTCTCTAAATCAGAGTGTGTTAATTCTGATGATGACATAGTCATTCTTCTCTTCTTTCCAGGTTCCATTCTGGCACCACATGTGTTTTATGTTGTCCTAAAATGTATTTTCAACCATAGAATTAGCTGGGGGCGAGGGGTGGGGGGGAAGGTGAGGTCATTCTTGCCTTTTGAAGTCTCTTGATTAAAATTATATGGCTGACCCTGAGACAGAATTCCTCACCTCAAAGCTCCTTCCATAGCTGAATGGAAACCCATGGCCAAGCAGAGCAAAGTGGTGCATACTCAGATCAAGGACCCAAGTGCCACAGGAGCACTGAGGGTTTATTGTACTATGTCCAGCAGGTTTTATTGCGAATCACCTCCAAGCAAGTGGGCCTTACAGCTCCCTGCAGGGACCTGAGTCTAGTGGTTCACTGAGGGACCACTCATAAGTGAGCACAATGCAGTAATGGGAGAGAGTCAACAGCCTTTGGGACTTGGGCAATAATTATAGCTGTGGGCCTGCAATCAACAATATTTCTTCCACGTTTGTCCAAGCAAAGACAACAAAGTGTCTATGCATGTCCTACTTATATCAAATACAGTTTCTTTATTAAATTTATTTTTGTTTCAGGACCACCATTTAGACTTCCCTGCTTTAAGGTAGGCTGCTGTGTAAGCCTATCACAACTATTAATGGTAGTTATGCATTGAAAAGCCATGAGTCATCTATGCTCCTATAAGTGTGGAACCACCCTCGTGGTAGATCACAGCAATACTTCAGTCATTTGGGCAATCTTTACCTTACGTGAGAGCATAAGACACATTAGCCGTGCACAATACATTTATGTCTCACATATAACCAAATGAACGTATTTGGCTTTTAAACCACACCAATTATTCAGTTTGGCAAATACTCAAAATACTGCAGCAATGGAAAGTAATGCAATAAAAATCATTTTCACACATTTTCGTTTTATGTGAAGATTGTTCTTCCAATCCCCTTTCTAAGTGTTTACAATTCATTAGAAAAGGTTTAATCTCCACCAAACTGTATTTAAAGAAGTGTGTATTTTATTCTTTCAAATTACATCGTTAGTGAATCCAAGAAAGTGTTGTTGAAAGGTAAAGGAGGTAAATTGAAAATAGCATTTGGTTTTGCACGTTTCCGATCTGCAAAAGAGGAGCCTCAGACCATGACCTAGCTTCAGAGAAGTGATTGGGACATCAGGCCTCCATTGGGAGAAAAATCATCTTGGCGGCGCTTCCAGTTGAAGTAGTGGGTTGCTTGATCTGAGATGGGGTAGAGGAAAGTTTGAAGAGGTGATGTCATTAAGGCAAGCCCTCAGGTGAAAGAAATGTGCTGCCTGGTGACGCCTACAATTATATTTGACTACGTACGTGCTCCAGTGAGTGTGGGAAAGAAACAGAGGAGGCAGAGCTCGGGGTAAGTCTTGTCGTAAATGCCAATATAGGCATTCAGTCTAGCTCCATAATTAGCTGAGAACATCAGAGCTACCTTTTCAAAATTTTTTATACATAAGCAGTGAAAGAAACTAGTTACTTTAGCCTGTTTTTAAGTGCATAGCAAGTATAGATATCCCAGTTTGTTCTCAAACAAACAAACAAAAAAAACCTGGCAAATATTCTCAGAGAAATCTTCATAATTTATAGTAATAAGGATTTCTCTCTGATATTGCTTTTTCCAAGGCTTACCTTTCCTAATGATTTTTGTCCAGTGATTATGCAGTCATAGCCAACAGAATATACTCTACTGAATGAGAGAAATGGTAGAATTCAAGAGTTCCAGATAAGCTCAAATATGTCCAGGGTAAGGATGATTTATGCTAGGTTAATCTCCAGTTTTTTTCATTCACTTTAGGTTCATTTTAAGATGTGGATAGAAGAGAGGTTACTTGAAATGACATGGCTGGACAGTCACTCTTTTTTTTTCTCTTGGGATGGCTCATGATGGGAGCCTCAGTATACGCCTACTCTGTCTTACACAGACCCTGGGACATGAATACAAACAAAGGCCAAATTATGGAAAACACACACCTAAGGTATTTTTAGAAACACAATTTATTGAGTAAAATGTATTCTATCTGCCTACGTAGGCAAACGTCCTTCAAAGTCCCCTGAAAAACCAGATGGGAATTTTGAATTCTGGCAGGTCCCAGCGTTGCATGCTGGGAAGGCAATAGGCTCAGGATTTGTGTTCTGGGCTGTGAAGCTTGTGGAAAGTTATTTTCTAAACCTGCTCAGATTTTCCAGCTCGACTCCAAGGATGTGCAAATAAAAACTAAACAGAATGTGCTCTGCTTCAGGAGGACAGGAGAGGCATACATATTTTGGAAAGATACTCATCCAAAATCGTTTCAATGCTGAGCATGTTTTATTTGTCTGAAAATGGACTTATAAAAATCAGGTCATGCCTAAACATAACCAGATGAATATGAACTAACTAGATGACCTACACAAGGGTGGGGCTAAGAGTGAGCGTAACAAAAAGGTGATTTCTTGGTGCTGACATGTCATTTCATAGACACACACAGCTATCAGTTGCGTTTTGTGGCTCTGTCACAGCTTCACAGGGCTGACTGAAAGCCTTTTCCTACACAGATTTCTGTATGAAAAATTAAGACTCTAAGTTTTTTGTTAGTTTAATTAATTACATATTTTTTATTATTGTCACTCATTTATGTCTTAACTCACCCTCCATTCTCTATCAGGTATTATTACAGCTATGAGGTCTACAGATATAAAAACAAATAAATAAACTTTTGCCACAACAAGGGGCTTACCCAGGGTTAAATATTTACATTTGATAATGTTATTTGAGTGCTTTTAAAAATCCCTCAACATTTTTCTCAAGAAAAACAAAAACAGTCTTTTTCAGGAACTTTATGAAAGAAAGGCACAATTTGAAGAATTCAGCTTGATCTATGAGAAAACAACCACGTCAAGGAGGCCAGCTGGTGCACTTGGGTAGCTAATGCTATTATGAATTATTAAGCCTACCTTTCTCCTCTGGGTAACTAATTTGTATTGAGTGCTTTCTATGAGCAATTCTCGTTTTTGAGTTCATTATCTCATTGATTTCCCCTATAAAAATGCCAAGCTCTACACAGAATCAGAAGCTGCCAACACTTCCCACAGGAGGGTATCATCTGAGACCAGGGGCTCTGGAAGAATCTCACAGCTCTTTAAACATGACTTCCTGGCAAGAACGGGGTCTAATTCTGTGTTCTGTATGGTGTATAACTTGATGTTGGTGTTCAATAAATGTTAAATACCAATAATAACTATGGTGGGAATCAGCATTCCCTTTGCTATAAACTAGTTTGTCTCAACCTTGTTTTTACCCTGTGCCTCCTAGTAATTGTCTGGCATTTTCCCTGCTGTTCTTGTCTTTTTTAATTATATCCTACTGACATGACTCTTAAAACATCTTAAAGCAAATAGAAGAAAAGCTTAATGCTTTCTGCACAAAAGAAGCAGCAGGAAGCAGGTGCCTAACAGTCAGAATAATAAGCTCAAAAGAAACAGGCAGGATCTTGCTTTCATTCCTCGTGAATGCAGAAGGGGAGGCTGGGGGAGAGGGAGAGTACAAAGAAGGGGGGAGGGGAAGGAGGAATTAGCTTGCCTAAATGCACTGATGGGGGTAAACGATTACTGTTCTTATTTTTCCTTACATTTAGTTGTATTGGTTGATGCGTTACAGCAGTTTACAGCTATAGCATAACGTATTTCATTAGTGTTAGAGAAGGGCTAAGGAAGATATTCACATAAATGTCGTTTATTGACAAGAATTGAGCATCTATTTCACCTAAACCACAGCTTTGTGCCCTAGTGGAGAAATGCAAAGCTGACTCCATTTCTACACTCAAAGTTGTGTTGGTGATTGAAAAATCAGCTGTTGTCAGGGACCTAAGGGTGTGCTTGTGGGGTGTTCTCCATGGCACCCTGGATTTCAGAGGTCAAGTTAACCGAAAGGAGTACTGAAGTTACAGCAACTATTAAAGAACCACGGAAACTGTGTTGATCTAGTAGGTACTAGGAATAGCTTTGGGAAAAGGTAGTTTATCATTTGGATTACTTAGATTACCAAGGAGTTGCTATAACCTTAAGGGGAAATATGAAAATAAGAAGCATGAATCAATGCTTACAATGCTTACTATGTGCACTATTGCTTATGAAGCTTCCTATAATCATGATGTCAATTCTGTGTGCAAATGCTCCCATCTTCATTTTGCAGGTGAGCAAGTCATCTAAGGGAGGATGAGTTACATTCCTTAAGTCAGAAGTAGCCAAGACAAGATTTCTGCTTGGGTTCATCTGACTCCCCACCCAGGGTCTTTCCTGTGGACAAGAGCTGTTTGCGAAGAAAAAGAGAGAAGATTAAACTTGAGTCCATAATGTTCTGGTCTCAATAGGAGTAAGACTCATGCTGTGTGCTCCTGAAGGGAGTCGGTGTGGTGGAGGGTGGTCTTACTAAACTTGTGTTTAATGGCTGCAGTCGACATCTTTTTTGACCAACCATGATAGATTTCTGTAGACTCTTACCCATGGAAAAATTGACCTAAAGCACAATTGGTCGCGAAGAAGCACAGTCTCTTTAGGACAGTCCTTTAATATACGAGTAGGGGGGTCCAAATCATCCTGGACTTTATTTCTAAAAAAATGTGTATTTATTCTTACATGTTTAAACTTCAGTCACCTTCAAAGTACTCTTCGTCTGATGCAATGCACCTATCGAAATGCTTTTTCCACTGCTCAAAACAGTTTTTGAACTCATCAATTTTGATGTTTTTTAGTTCTACTGTTTTTTGTTTCACTCTTCCACATCGCCAAAACATTTCCCTTTGAGGACTTTTTCATCCAGGGTAACAGAAAGAAGTTGCTCGGGGTGAGACCAGGTGAATAAGGAAGGTGGGGCATGGGGTTATGCTGTTTTGGGTCAAAAACTGCTCAACCCTCAGTGCAGTGTGGACAGGTGCATTGTCACGCCACAGGTTTTTCGTGTAAATCACTCATTGTAAAAGGGGCAAATGTGTTGAAAGAGTCTCCAAAATATTTCACTGAAGCTGAACTCGCCTCTCACAACCACGCCAGCTGGTACACTGACGCAGATGGGCTCCTAGAACACTCACCTAGTCGGGGAAGCCTGTACTACGAGGGGTCTAACCTTCAGACGATAACTCCGGTTTTCTTTTTTCTGTCTCCCCTTGTAGATTGGTCAAGCCAATTTCTGGCCTTAGGAATACCTGTTTTGTGTTTGTTGTTTTTTTTTTATTGCCAGTCATTGACTATGAAACACAACAATTCTTCACTCACTTGAGCATTCATAGATACTTTTGCTCCTATTATTTCTGTCTGAAATATCTTTCCTAACATTTTTCCTAGTTTATGATTATCCTTCAAAGCTGAGCATTGCCTGATCTATATTCTGTCATCAAAATTAATCATTCCATTATCAAATCTCTTATTTACACTCTATTAGAAATAGATTATTTACTAGAGAATACTATAAAAAAGTTGTTAGTGCTGGCTTTTCCACCATATTATAAGCAACTTGAAATATCTGAATCACCTTTGCATTCCTAGCTTTGGACACACTGCCTACCTAATGCATAGTAGATGCCTGATATATAAATGGGAAAAAAAGAATAAAATTCCCATTGTAAGTAACTGGTTTAGGTACTAATGGAGGCCCATTCAAGAACAAAAGCATGTGCTACTAGAAGGAACGTTTTTTCCTAGTTGCTTCCTTGAGGATAGATGTTTATATTAAAAATGGTGTGATTTCCTCAAATGATAAAGCACTGATCAGAGATTCTTAAAGACCTTTCAAGACATGAATAGAAGCCCCTGCAAAATTTGTGCAATCTTTAAGTCAATATATAATGTTAACCCCATTCATCCATTTTATAATGATATTTCTTGTGTCTGTGTTACACGTGTATGTAAGGAACCTATCAATGAACAATCACAATCTCTGCTTTTAAGAAACATATCATCCAGTGGGAAAGACAGACTTTTATAACATGCAAAAATACTTATTGTTGCATAGGTAGAAAAACATAATTGGAAAAGTTGTTTTATAAAAATAATATGGGTGGTATGTAAGTATATAGCAGAAGGGTGACCTTAACAAATAACACGAGGGAAAGCAGGGCGATCATTTATCATGAAAGAGAGGATGTGTACTTGGGGTAGGGTGTGACAACGCAGACGGACAGACGTAGGACAGACGTAGACGTAGGTGATGCATATTTCAAACTTTGAATCCACAAGATTTTGAGATTGGATAGGGAAGCGTGAGAAAAGAGCATCAGATAGCAAGGGTGACTCTGAGTGAAGAGCAACGCCGTTTACTGAGATGAGGAACCGGGGTGAGAGACAGTGACTGGGGCGGGGCAGTAGGCAAAACTGAGAAATTCCGTTTTGGACATGTTCACACAAAGAGTGCTTATATAAGTCCTAAAAACGGAAATGCAACTAGGTAAATAAGAGTTTCTTTTTTGCCTTCAGATACGCTGTTTAAACAATGTTCTCCATTACTATTGAGAAGATCAAGTAGAGAACAGTGGGCTGATGTCATTTGGGGCTCCCCCAAAACATTGCATAGCTCCCCACATTTAGACAGGTCTCTATATTTTGAATCCTTCCCTCTTAAGTCAAATTTTTAAGAAAAAAATACTTTTCAGGTCCCTTTAGAGTTAGGGTGCAGACATGGGACTTAAATTCCATCGCTCAGATGCTCCTGCTGAGACTGATTTGGAAGTGAGTTACTGAGAGCAGGAAGGCAGGCGTCAATGTTTTCGGAGAGCTGGCATTGTTGGAAGTTGGTGGTGGCAGAAACAATTAGAAGAGACCTTCTAGTGTTCCTGAAAGCTCAAAGCCGCTTTCTCCAGATCTCTTAATGAAACTTTGAGCTGTGTAATATTTTCTAGTAACTCCCATTCTGTTGAAAGTAGCCAGAGTTATTGTCTTCAACTAAAATAACTCTATCTCATTAAGACCTAGTGACCATAACATATTGTATTAAAGCATTGACACAGCATTTCTATTTATATATGTTGTTACATGTGGAACAACATATTTACTTCAAAGCGTGAAAATATCACGCACAGATATTTTTAAGAAAATAACCTAATAATTATTCACTTGATAATTAAGTTTATAATGTTGTATACAATGCCACACAAAAAAAGAAATAAACTTTAAAAACCATAGGAAATAAATGTAGAGCTTAATTCTCATAAATATATTTATAATCAGTGTCTAGGGAACAAAATGAAAAAATAGAAAATCAAACTATGTCTATAATCCTAAATTAACAGATGGAAAATTGTTGCATAAGAGGAGTACTCACACGAGCCTTTCACATTTTCAATTTATACTAAATCCATTAAAAAGCTAACATAGCAAAACCCAATATGTGAAACATGTGAAGAATATTTGATGTACTACAGTTGATATGAGTAAATTAACACATTTTCCAAGAAGTGTACCTATCTAAAAATAAGAACTCAGTGTTGTTTAAACTACAATTAAAAATAAGGGATAAAAATATAAAAGCTTTTAAAAATCTAAATGTTCTTATTCCATCTAATTCCTCTCAGATACCCACCTGAATTGTGCTCAAATATGACATGTCTAGCAAAATCTGAGGAAAGGTTATAAAACCAGAAAGTTGGTTGGAAATAATATTTGACTGTCTTAAATCCAGATGCAGGTTGTCTTAAGGAGAACTAATATTTATTTAATGTTATCTATCTGCTAGGTTCTCCGTGGGGTACTTTTCTCACAATATCCTGCAGACAAAGATCACGAAGTTCAGGGAAAATTGACATCACACATTTAATAAAGGAACAAATATGAGATTCAAAAAACATGCCTTGTTCAGAGAGTTCTGCTCTTCCTATTGTATCGCACCATCTCTATCAAAATGTGGGAGTGGCGAGCTGCGGCCTCCTACCCCTGCCAGCTCATGGGCCTCTGGCCAGGTTTTGCCCACTCAAGACCACCCTCTTGCTGTGAAAATTTGCTGCTCCAGAAAAGCTCAGTTCCACGATTCCTCTTTTCCAGTTGTGGCTTGCCCCTCATCTTTTATTCCTACTAAAGGTGAATCCTGTTTTCTATCTTTCTGATTGCTTTCAGAATGGTTCTTCTGAATCAATTCAAATTCACTGTTCAACACCTCAAGTGTGTCCTTTCTGTATTTCCGGTGGTGTGTTTCCCATATAGCCCCATCCAGTCTGGACCCACCCAGGTACTGTCATAAACTTTGCATGGGATTTTTCATTCTTTCTTGAATCTATTTAAATCTTGAGGGGCAGGGAGAGAGTTTTTTATTTGACCTTGATTTTTTTTTCATTTACCTCCAGTGAGTTCCCTTCACTTGGACTCTGGACCAAGTGCTGCCAGAACGTCAAACCAATGTGGCTGGCACTCCTTTTAATTCTATCCTAGGAGCAGTTATTTAATAGAAAAATACACTGCAGGAAAGGCTCTCCAATGCAATGAGAGCTTCATCAACAGCAATGAATGACATTTATATTATTTTACCCATTAAAAAGCACTTTCACTTTCACTGTTCATTTTAAGGCAGGGAATATGTGTATTATTCTGTCATTATAGAAAAGCAAAATAGAGATTCTACATATTATATAATTTCGCAATGTCACAGAGTTAATTGATGGAGCTGGGTCTCAAACCTTCCTTTTTTCAATCCAAAAGCCATCTTTCTGGGAAGTAACAGCATTTACAACAAGTATAATAAGCCATCCAGTAAAATTCACTAAAACATATTAGGGAAATACATAATTTAACTTTAATGGGTTTTTAAAATCAGAACTAAAGAACTGGAAAACTTTTTATCTTACAAAAAATGTTATGAATTCTTTGAAGTGCAATTCAACAATCTGTGTTTTTTGCCAAGTTCTAATGCTTCTTGACAGTTTGAGGATTGGTTTATCTAAATTGGCAGTTTCATGTGATTGAATTATTGATAGACATGGGGGACTAGAAATCTTTACAAAAACAAGTGTAGGTCGAACACATTCTACCTCATGGACGTGCAATACTTTACTCACTTCTTTCTTCAACAGCAGGGTCCCCACTATCAAATACATCCTTGAAGAAGCTCACAGTGGAAAATACAATGAACAGTGTTAGGTTGTAAGCCAGAACTAAATGGGGGGGGGGTTATAAAAAAATAGTTCTTAGTAAAGTTCAGAAATTGCTATGATCTGGAGCAGGGCCCAAACTCTCACCCACAGGCCCAATCTGGCCCACCACTCATTTTGTAAATAAAATGTTATTAGAACATAAGCACACTCATCCATTTACATATTTTTTATAGATTCTTTTGTGCTAGAATGGCTGTTCAGTAGTAGCAGCAAAAACTTGCTTGGGTGCACAAAGCCTAAAATATTTACCATTAGGTTTTTTTCAGATCGAGTTTACTGCATTATTCTGTAGTCATTGCAGAAGGTTTTATGGGGGTAGAAAAAGAGCTGGGCCTCGGTTATTGGGAAGAATTTGGAAAGGACTGGAAGGAGAAAATTCAGGCAGAGAATCTAGGAATAGCAGAGGTATATGCCTAAGATATTCCTGGGAATGGTCAAGGGTTAGTAAAAAAGTACGGCATGGCTCAAATAGAGAACTGAAGGGATGTGAATTTGAGACGCTGACACTGTTTGGGGCTTGTTATGCCAGGTTAATTGATTTGAATTTTTTTTCCTGAAAAACTTTATCGGCAATCACTGCGGGTATAACCCAAATAAATGCTGATGTTCTCTTAGCCCAGTTCAATAGAGTCATATTCAAAGGGAAACAATTCAGAAAATCAATAAATGAATGAACAAAGAAATAAATAAATATAAAACTTAAAAGATTTTTCTTTTTTTTTTTTTTGTATTTTCTTAAGAAAATTAAAGGGAATCTCATTTGCGATGAAATGGACACTGCAGCACTGTTCACAGTGGCCAAAACATGGAAACAACCAAAGTGCCCTGCGACAGATGACTGGATAAAGAAGCTGTGATACATATACACAATGGAATATTACTCAGCTATAAGAAAAGATGAAATTTTGCCATTTACGACAACATGGATGGACTTGGAGATCATTATGCTAAGTGAAATAAGCCAGACAGAAAAAACAAAGAACTGCATGATTTCACTCATATGCGGAATATAAAACTGAAAGCAAAGAAAAAAAGAAATGAACAAACAACCCATGGACACAATCAATAGTTTAATGTTTATTTGGGGACGAATGGGTTAGGGTGGGGAGAAAGGGGAAGGGGTGGGAGAGGAGGGGGGAAGCTAAATATAAGGGGATGGAAAGAGAAGTCACATTAGGTGGTGAACTTATTATACAACAAGCTGACAATGCACTGTAGAACTGTATGCCTGAAACCTATGTAATCCTTGCTAACAGATGTCACCCCAATAAGTCTAACAATAAAAATGAATTAAAAAAAATTAAAAAAAATAAAATAAAATCCCTCTTCCACTTCATCTCCAATTTTCTTATCTCCTGTACTACGTCTATCCCTAAGCTTTCATCTTACCTTCACCAAACTCACACAACACTTCCTATTCCCCCTACTTCCCTACTTCCCTTTTTCCTTCCTCCCTCCCATTTTTGACCCCTTCCTCTATTAAACCATCAATTCTGCTTTATGCAATCTTGGGCCTCCTAGAAAAGATTGGACTCTGTGTAGAAGGGACTTGTATCCTTTCTTTGTGCCCCTGTACTGGTTGGCATCTGGTGGAGCCTAGGGGGCCCTATCTCGGGAAACTGTTTCCAAATGCCTAAAATAAACTAAATGAGACTACAAAGGAACCCAAACATATTGCAATGCAGGAAACTAAGTATTTTTTAAAAATTATGTCATCTTTATATCTGTTATTTACCTATACTTTAAATAACAATATCTAGTGATAAAAACAACTGCTATAATAGAGTAAACAATATTTTGAGATACCTGTAACAACTCAAATATGATATATAAATATCTATGATTTCTTTGTTGAAAAGTCCCAGGTGGTATTAATGTTACAGTGGTTTCTTCGCCACTTCATTTAATCATTAAAAATGATCAATTTTCATTAGATGTTAATGAAGACATGATGGAGGTATGTACCATCCTAGTTAAACGATTTCCTAAAATCTAAGCTAAAACCTCCTTCTTTAGAGGGTGAAGGAGGTAGGGGAAATGGAAGAAAGCCTGGAACTCACACATGGAAATAATTTCTGTACCTTTGAAATTGTTGAGTCAGGAGGAAAATTGTAACAGCAGGGCTTTATAAATATTAATTTGACGGCATTCAAAATATATTGGGAAAAGGAGATGTAAATAAACTAGTCAGAAAGGTTTTGCAATAGTCAATGCCTAAGGTGAACTATGCTTGTTATGTTATATTTGGAAATAAAAGAAAAAGAGAGAATACTTGAATTTAGAAAGTATTCTATTTAATTAGCTGCCCCAGTTCAATTAGGGATAGATGACTAACAAATTTTCCAAAAGAATATGAAATACTTTGTTTCACAAAAGTTTATTCCCCTCAAACTCTGCAACACACACACACACACACACACACACACACACACGCTCACTCAGAAGCATGCAAAACTAGAGAAACCAGTGAAGTGGTTAGAAATCTAGTGCACTAAAATTATTCAACAGGAAATTGCTAGAAAATTCTCCCAAAATTTGAGCATTTGAAACAATGGTTTATCTGTGTGCTGCAGAATAAACATTAGAGCTGACATTTAAATTCCCATCTGCCACTTGTTAACTGTGTAATCTTCTGCAAATTTCTTTAAGTATCAGTGTTTTTCATCTTTAAAATGAGAACAGTACCAATACTATCTACCCCAGAGTGCTATGGAGAGAATAATGACCCCACACATGCAAGAGCACTAATCATAGTATTAACTATATTGTAGATTCTCAATATGTGTTGATTGTATTTCAAAATTAAAGTACATTAGATCCACAATTGAAGATTACATCACTTAAAATCACCTTCAAATGAAAAGTCTCCTATGGTACCCCTTTCTTCTTGAGTAAATCACGTATTTGTTGTCCTAGAAAGGAAGCTATAATTTGGTTCCCCATAAAATTTCCTTGGTCCTGAGGCAATACTGAGGCTATAACACATTGGAATATTAGGAAGTTCAGTGTCTAAATAGAGTACTTTGAAAGAATTTTGATTACATTCTATACTTCCATTTTATTGCCTTGGTACAAAATAATTATACTCTTTTGAACACAAGGTTTCCATGCACCAACTCCGATTTCTGAAGCTGTGTAGTCTCTAGGCGAGCCTGATGTGGTTTTAAGTTGTTCTCTTAATAACAAAAGCAATGGTTAAAATAAGGAATTTGAATCCCATGCAATAGCTCGTATTGTATCACAGAAACGAGGGGAGTATTCAAACTCTATAAATCTGCTTAAAGAGGTACTGAACTTTATCCAGAAAGAGAAAAAAGAAGCATTTATACTTGCTTTCTTGAAAAGAAAATTTGATGCTCTTTTACTGGCATGTAAGGAGAGGATGTACACATTAGCCATTCAAGGCTCTTTTCAGTGAAGATTTATTTTAACAAATTAATGCTTTTGAAAACTGTATTTGCATTTTGTCCTGAAAGAAGATGTTAGCCTGCTCCCCCTCAATCGGTCTGAAACAGTTTTTGAATCAACCTTCTCCTCATGTGGTTTCTCTGGACCATTCTTCAATCTGGCTAAATGTCTTTATAAGCCATCAGCAGCTTTCTTCCATCATTTCGATCGAACAAGATGGGACCATAAAATTGAAAATTTAAGCTGAGATAAAAGAAAAATTGTGATTTGTGTCTCCTCTGTCCCTTTACTGAGTTCGCCTGAGCGGCCTCCAGGCCAAAGCTGGTCATTTACGTGACCCCTTTTTCACTAAACCATGCCAAATCCTGTCGTCTGATTTTACCTATTTTCATGTCCCTGTATTCACAGAAGTAGATTTTCTTTAAAGATTGCCCTGGCCTAAGACTTCATGGCCCAAGATTCATTACTTTCAATATCTTCTTTTTCAGCTTGCTTTTCGAGAGAGCCCTCATGTTCTGTCGGTAGCCCACACACTGCTGGTGTGACTACAGCTTTTCTACTCCCCGAAGTTTGCATAATTGCAAGCTCTGTGTGTGGGAGCTGTGGAACCGTGCTGCTACATGATGAAAAGCACCGGCAATTTTGGTAACTCCGCCACCATTTAGAAGCACAGCACCGTAAAACTGCAGAAGCTGAACCTGTAAGAGCGTGTACAACAGGTATCAGAGATCCAAATGCATTCTGTGTCTCCTCGGAAGACGACAGAGTCGTAGGGCCTCTGGTGAAGGCACTTCAGTCACCGAAAGTAATTAAACACTGTGTGCCATCCGAACAAAACCTGTACAGGAGCCTGATTCCACCTATGGAGTGTACCAGTTTCATGATCGATACTGTCAAACTGCTCTCCTACTCATTTAACCGTCACTCAAGAACATGCTCTCTCTATCACCTCTTAAATAATGAGGTACTGATGTCACGCGATGGCTAAGAAAGCCATTTCTCCCTGTCACATCAACTATCCAATCTAAGAAAGGTTTTTGCAGTTTCTTTTTCTTTTCTAAAATGCATCTGAGACATCACCATTTCAGTGTTAAAGACACAGGTGGAGTGAAGATGATAACCACCTCGCATTTTGGTCTACCGGGAAAACCTTCTGACTGATAGCTCTGCTTTTAACAATCTATGCTGCACATAACCACAAAAATCATCTTCCTTAAATATATCGTGATACTATTGTTTCTCTGCCTAAAAACCTGCAGAGGACTTCAGTTTTTCCTTATGCTTATCATAATTCTTACAGATGAGAAAGCTTCTTATTAACACATCCATTTTCCATCAGGCTTCCTCATCACTTACTCTCATTTGAACTCATCTTTTATGTCAAGCAAAGTTGTTTATCACCTCAGACGCTAACTCCAGTTTCTAAATATTGACACACATTCTCTCTTCTCCCAGGAATGTCTTTCCCAGTCCCACTTCATAAAACTATTCCCCTGGCTCCTTCAAATCACCATGCAAAACATGAGATCCCAAAGAAGAAATCACAAACTGAAGATTCAGTTTACATTAGTCATGCAAGCAACACCTCAGCCTTTCTAAGTATATAGAGAGTTTTTGTCACATAGTTGTACCCATAACTACAAGGATTATACAACTACAAATACGGGATAGTAGCTAAACATGCAGTAATTGTAGTCAGATCATATTCATAGCTTTACTCCTTACTAGCTGTGTCATCCTGGGCTATTTATTCAACTTATCTTCTTTTCTTTTTTTGTCATTAGCGAAATAAGAAAAACATCACGAGATTCATTCATTCAACAAATACTTATTGAGTATCTACTCCACGGAAGGACCTGTTCTTGGTGTTAATGATACAATATTCAAAAGACAAAAATACCTAACCTCATGGAGCTTATTATCTATGGACTATGGAGAGAAAAAAAAATGAGATAATCAACATTTTAATACAGTTTCTCCCATAGTGAGTATTAAAGAGATATTAGCTACTAACAAAATTTTCAAGCTAAAATTGGATAGTAACTTGAGGGAATTAGCAAATGTGTCATGGAGAAAATGTAGTGTGGTTTTAGGACTACCTCTAAGCATTTTGTAAGTATTGAACTAGATATTGCATGTAAAGAATTTAGCATAACACCTGTCCTGTGATTAACAGTTAGTAAGTGCTGGTAATGGTTGGTACAGCTGCTGCTATTGTCATAAATAAAAATGCTCAAAGTCTTTCCACTCCTAGTTTATTTAGCATGACAAAGTTTATTTTGCCTAGTAACTAATTTTGTTGTTGCAAGGGTCTTGTGATCCCTTAGAAAGTGACACCTTGTACTTCTTCAGAAATACTAAGTCACCACAAATTCCCTGCAGCAATCTTGGTTGCTGCTGTGATCTCATTGTTACCTTTTTAACCTAATCATGTAATGAGGAAATTGTCAATAATTTCTTTAAAATGGCAGTGATTATCTATCTGTGGCAAAATCCACATTCCCTAAACCAAATGTGGCAGAATTTCTAGAAAAAAGAGCTGCATGCCCAGATGGCAATTTTAAATATGATTTACTTAAATCTGATGCATAAGAAAGCCTTGATATCAACTAATTACTTTCTTTGAGATCAAGGTAACGAAAAAAAAATAGCGTTGGCTTTGAACTAGATAGTCAATTAAAAGTGAATTTGTTTTACAGATAAGTGGCCTAAAGGCAGGGGTAGGACATGTGCTGAACAGCCCAGCACGTAGTGTCTAGAGTGAGGAAGATGCTCTGTCTCTAACTTGTTATGTGGTGATGATCCAGTTTATTAACTTCTAACTCTCAGTTTCCATATGTGTAACATTATTTTCTTTACCTGAAGACAAAAGAAATATTGAAAAGAAGATGTTTAGATGACATTCAGGACATCAAGGGTCATATGATGACAGCTCTGATGGCCATTCCAGAAAAAGAGTTCCAAAATGGCTTTGAAGGGGGGCTCGGTGCTGGTGTCGGTGCATAGCTTCCCAAGGGGAGTCCTTCAAAGGTGACTGTAGCGATATTCAGCAATGAGGTATGTAGCACTTTTTCTAGGGTGAGGTGAGTCTGAGGACTTGTCGGACCTCACATTCATTTTGCAGGTTAGCACTCATTCTCCATCTCCATTTCTTCCCCAAGTAAACCACAACTATAGCCTTCTCTGTACAGGAAATTTTATTCCTTCACCCTTTATGCTTTTTTTAAAGCTCACTTTCTCACTATATTATCAGTAGTGTTTCCATGGCCCTATCACTAGCCCTCCTCTGTGAACAATCCCTGCAAAACATCCTTGTAACTCTTTGCTGAAAACTAGAGAAAAAGGAGCTGGTGAGATGTACAAATTCTGGTTTGCCAGACAAAACGGGGAATTAGTAGGAAAACCAATCTGTATTGATAAAGGAGTTCATGCCTCAAAGAGATAAGTTAGGAAAAATCAACTTGAGCTTATTTTACAGGGATGTTGGAGAAGTCTGAACATCATCCTCCAGGCATAAGAAGTCATGGAAGAAATCTGGTGGTGGTTGTTTTCTTTTGTTTGCCAGGAATGTTACGTTGGATACAGTCTTTAAGAAGACACATTTGGCCATAATTGGAGAAGCTGGACTAAAAAGAGAAGCGCAGTCAGGGATATCAGGTGGGAGGTTATGAAACAGTCATGGGTTGAGGTATTAAAAACCTAGACAATAATAACACAGTGCAAATGAAAAGAAAAGACTGCATGTAAAAAACGTAATGAGGAAAGAATCAACAAGTCTTCCTGAAGTGTAAGATGGCCATACGTACTCCAGCTGAAAACAGCAAAGTTGATTCACCTGGTAGAGGACAGAAAAAAACAACAAAATAATATGTAGCTTATTCTGCATAATTTAAGCTGTTTTAGCAGCTCTTAATAGTGACTAACAAATTTAAGTTACTAATGAAACATTTTTGCTTAATAGGTATAGTTTAAAAATCTCTTCTCAGATAGAGTATTTAAGGAGTCTGATATAATTCAGAGTGTTTAAATGTTTGGGTTATTGTTTGTTTGTTAAAATCATATGCCAAGAACTTATCCTCTGGGGAAGGGGAAGTCCACTGCTTCCTTCAGAAAGTGAAGGAGAATGTCATTTTTCTTGAAATCAAGAAAAGAACTTAATTGTGCTTACTTTGTGTTGACTGAACAAGTACTCCACGTAATTCTGCCCTGTGTATGCTCATATGCACACACAAACACATTCGCACACAATCATATCAAGTTTTCTAGAACTGTATTATCAATGACTCCCTTCTTCAGTAGTATTCAGGAGTCCCACGAGGCTTAGTAAATGTTAAATTACTACCTAAACAATAACCATGAATCTATTCTCTCTAAACAACCAAATTTAATATGAGCTAGATTGCCTTTATGTAGAAACACATGAAAAACAGTGTCAGTTTTACAATGAAAAGATAGCCTTTGCTCTCTCACATATTTAAATCAATAACCTTTATATCATTATGGATTATGTAAATCCTTATTTCTCTCTCTCTCTCCTATCATTTAGTGCAAATAAAGTACAGATAGTGACAACTAAAGAAAGCAAGAAAATGATGCACAAATACTAGGGGTAATTGAGGATTTTGAAAAAATGGAGCAAACTTTATACCTGGCTACCTGGCAAATGTTTACTCATGAAAATGTAAATATCAAGATTCGGAAAATATTTTGAAAGGTTTAACTATCTGAAGTGTGACAAAGCAATGTATACCCCCAAAGTCGTAACATCATAATTTGTTATTAGATGACAGTCCTAAATTTTAGATCATTTGGATATTACTTCCCCAAATACAAAATTCCAAGCTTTTGGCAAACTTTTTGACTCAGCTCCATGTCTCAACCTAGACCGGGCCAGTACAGAACTTACTGTAGTCTACAGATGAAATTCTTTTTACACTGGAGGGTGCAGGGTGATATGAAAAGTAACAACCTTTGAAAAATGCTGATGAAATATAACTTTTCCCCACAATAATTTTTTGACATTTATGACAAAGATCTGTTACTTACAGCTTCCTGTGAATTTCATTTTTAACTTAGATGCAACCTAAAAATCTGACAGGGAAAGGATATTAATATATATTTGAGCAATGAGGGAGCTGGTTTTCAAGTGAGACCAAAGCAATGAGTTTGGAACACCCATATTTCAATGAAATTCAATTTTCTCTTATAGATTTTACTCAGTAACAAGAAAGTACTCTTATTGTATTGCATAGATTCCAACAGCATCTATAAAAGAAAGAAGGCACTCTGCAATGGTGTTTAAGGTATTTTGTTACTCACAAATGTACTTTTCCGGTTTCAGTGACTTCTAACCACTGAGACAAGACCTCAGACTGCTAATGATTTGTAGAAAATTATGTTACCACTAGTTTTACATACTTGTCACTTATGAACTCTCTGGGTTTTGTGGAAGCACACTTTATGCTGGCAGACTGGAATATTTTGTAGCAAGTGATTAGATGGTAGAGAAGAGAGATTTCAATAGGGTGATATAATATATAAGATTGGAAATATGAACATTTTCTGGTTGGGAAACATTAGAAGTTTGAAAAGATTCATTGACTTAACAAATACTTAATATATACAATTGTGTGTCAGGGATTCAAATAGCTCCCTTCTTAACCGTGAATTTATCCCAACCTATTTGGGGTAATGGGAGTTGGAAAATCTTTACACTTTTTGTTAAATGTTTGAGTTACTGGAAAGAAAATCAAGTATTAAAAAGGTTACATGTAATCATTGAGGTATCTTAGTGGTCCATTCCTAAACTTAATACCATCAGCTAGAACATTTGTCGCGGATTTTCAAATCTGAGAGATAGCTTACAAAGGCTACTTCAGTTCTTGTGTGTGTGTGTGTGTGTGTGTGTGTGTGTGTATGTGATTGTGATTATATTAAGAACTGACTGAAAGTCAATTAAATATAAAAAGAGCTTGAAAGAATCTGAGTCTTCCTGATAAAACAAGTTTCTCTGTTCAAAAAGAATAACTTTGGTAGTTAGTAGGAGGTTAGGATACTCTATTTTAAATTTCAGCTTTAGGAAAGATGTGAAAGTAAGTCTTACCAGCAAATGGTCCACTTTCTGGAAACTCCACAGCTAATTATCCACAGATATGTTCTATATTCATTAAGGTTCTACTGCAGGTTTTCACATGGCTAAAAGTTAATTAAATGTGAATTTACTTAAGCCCAACACTTATTCTTTGTATTGTATATAAAGCCCACTCACCCTGATTGAGGGGTGAATTTTAATTCACTATTTGGCACTAAATCTATATACAACACAGTTTAACAACTTTATATCATATCAGTAGTCTCCCACAATAACCCATGAGGTACATATTATTAATCTGTATTATTATCTCTGTTTTAAAAATATGAAAATTAAGGTTAAGGTTAGACAGCTAGTTGGTATTATAGTAAAGCTTGAATTTTAACCTAGAAATAATTTGTTCATAAATTATTTTTCTGCACCTGATATTGAACACATTGCTACTCTACTAGCTGTAAAGTTTATTAGACTAATCATCTACATCAAAAATGAAAATTATATAAAAACAACAAAGGAAACCTATGTAATTCTTGCTAACAGATGTCACCCCAAAAAGTCTATCAATAAAAATGAATTAAAACAAACAAACAAACAAAAAACAAAGGTAAGATCACCAGTGGGGTCTTCTTCTGGCATACATACAAAGTCCATTGAGTCAGAATGAGTCTGAAGAAGGTTTTCCAGGAATTTATGAATAATCACATACCAATAGTGCAATATAAACTTAACCAAACTACAAGGTAACTATTAACAGAATAAAAGGGAGAAATTGACAAAAACCCAATTAAGAAGGGGACCTAAATATGCCATTGACAGCTATATATAGATCAACCAAACAGAAAAAGCAATAAGGATGTCTTGTGTATAACTGTTTTTAAGTATCTTATTTTGTGTATGCTATGCGTCAGAATAGTGTACATTGGCATATAATGTAAAAAGAAAAGTCTACATAAAAATAATGCAGTCAGCTTTCCAAGTGTCATATCAATAAAATACCAAATACCTTGAACAGTGAAAAAAAAAAAGCAATAAGGAAATAACAGTTTTAAATGACACATTAAATGAAATGGACATTTACAGAGCCTTTCATTCCAGAACACCAAACTATACATTCTTTTCTAGTGCACATGGAACATTCTCAAAGATAGACCATATGTTGGGACACAAAACTAGCCTCAACAAATTTAAGAAGATTGAAATCACACCCACCATATTCTTTGAGCACAATTTTATCTTTCTTTAACTGCTTGCCTCAGTTAATCAAAAATTTTATTTTGCTAGGAGGCAATTTCAGACTTGTGGAAACTTTTGGAAGCCTCAAAATGTCAATTGAAGTAGGTGTTTTGACAATTTTTGGCTATGGTGTTCCAATTCATTTTTAAGAAAAGTTAAGTTTGAGGAGTTTGACAGTTCTTAATAATGACCATTGGTGTTTTCACTTTTGGTCAAATTGATCCATTTAGTTAGAAATGTACATGATGTGAGAAGACTTAGGAGGAAGGGCAAAGAAAGATGCAAGTCATCCACATATTATATGCAATCAAGTAGAATCCCCTAGTGAACTTTATATTATGCAGATTAGCCTTCAGGATTTGTGAGAAATAAGAAATACTCTTGGTAAAATCCTGAGGCATTACTGCCCAGGTGAATTAGTTTCCTTTGAAAGTAAAGGCAAAAAGGTATTAGCTAGCTTCAGCAACTGGAATGCTAAAGAATGTACTGTATAAATCAATTACGGTAAGGATTTACTTTCAGTCAGGATGATTGTTAGCAGCATTTGAGAGTTAGGAACAATAGTGTGGCAAGGGATAACAATGTCGTTTATTGCTAGGAGGTCCCAGACAAACCTCTACCCATGGCCCTTGGGACTTTTCCACAGGTAAAATAAGAGCCTTACACTGACTTGTGTAAGAGATAATGAAGCCCTGAATCTTATAATCTTCTATTATGGACTTTATACCTTGAAGAGCTTCTTTACTTATAGGGCATTGATTAACTCTGGGAAGAAGTTTTGATTGGATTTATTTGAATCTTGATAGGAAGTACACTGTGGATTCTGCACTTCTGGTTGAGATTTTGACCATAAAGACTAGCCGATCCAATAGAGGCAAGTTATCAGTGCTTCCAGATTCAGCTATAATGCATCAGAATTGAAGCAAATAAAAGATGCTGAAGGGTCTTTAATTCACCTGACTAGCTATTTTGATAGCTACTGTCAAATTCTAGAAGTAGTTCCCCTTTTGAGAGAGAAAAATTCTGCCATGATACTTTTCTAAGCAGTCTTGGCATAATAGATGAAAAGGGGTGGAGGAACTACATATCTCTCAAAGGGCTCAAAAAGGGGTAGGTTCAGAGACAGTAACCTGTCGTGGTTTATGAGAGACTCCCACTATTTGAACTGTTTTAGTACTCCAAGGCTGGACCTGCTTTCTAGCAGTGAGGTTGAGCATCAAGACTATGGTTGTGATGTCAATAAAGACACAGAGACGTTTATTCCCAGTCTGGAGAGCACTTTCTCCAAACCAATTAGGATGGAGGATTGGGAAGAGTCCCTGTGTTTCTCAGAGCCCTGTCATTGGAAATAAGCAGGACATTGGAAAGACTGGTTAGAGGGCTGAAGACACCTGAAGCCCTTACACTTGTGACATTCCCTTTTTCCAATGTCCTGGCTTTTTACAAACATAGCAGAAATAGGAGATTTTGGGCTTCATATAAGGAATTTCATTGGCCAGAGTTGAAAGTTGATCATTTTAGTGGTCTTCCTTTTAGGTAACTCAGCTAGAGTGGAAGCAAAATGAATTGCCAGAATAACCACATTTAGAGTGGATGTAGTTTCCTATTCCTTCCTGATCCTTTTCACTAAAGAGAAAGAGCTCATTTCTGCTCATTAAGAAACGTGGAATTAAAAGCTACTCAGGTAGATTCAACATTTGAAAGAATACCAGAATTCTCTTTGAAAACGATCTGAAGTCAATTATACTAGCCATTGTTTATCAGACTATTGTGAGCAAGGCTGGATTTTGTTCCCATCAACAGTCTTTGGGGAAGCTACTGCAATTGCTTCAATTGCAGTGGAACTCTCTGGTGAATATTCTAGCACTTTGCCAAAAGTTAGGGGTTTGTTTTTCTAAATCCCTTTCAGAATGTTCCCATCAGGTATGTTTTATCCAAAGTTTTGCTTGATTTTCACAGACACACATGTTGACTAACTGATATAAATCTCAGAAACCTATGTTTAATTCTTCAGCAAACTTATAGGAGTCGTCAGTTAACTTTAGGAAATTCTTTAGCTATACCTAGCAATTTAGCCTTAATCTAGGGAATATAAGAAACTTGGGGTTCATTAGGATCTTCAGAAGAGAACTTTAAAAGAGCAGGTTCTGATAGGTTCAGAGGAGGCGGGCATGGGAAGAGATTCAGAGGAAGGTAAAGTGTACCAGAGGTGGAGGCTGAAATAAACAAGCCAGAAAAGAGAAGCATTATGGTGCCCGAGATAGAGCCTGAGAGAAAGGAATTGTGGGAGATGAGGATAAGGCTTCAGGGGCCATTTTGTCTTTCTTTAACTGTTTGCCTCAGTTAATCCAAAAAATTTATTTTGCTAGGAGGCAATTTTAGACTCGTGGGAACTTTTGGAAGCCTCAAAATGTCAGTTGAAGTAGGTGTTTCATTCGGTTTTGACAATTTCAGACTATGGTGTTCCAATTCATTTTTAAGAAAAGTTAAGTTTGAAGAGTTTGACAGTTGTTAATAATGGTCGTTGATGTTTTACTTTTGGTCAAATCGATCCATTTAGTTAGAAATGTACATGATATGGGGCAGTGGTTTGTAAACATAAAATTGACTGGGTCTTAGAAAAGGTTAGATTGCTTTCAAAGTATTTAGATAAGCATTTTTAGAATCCATTTTTCCAAGACTTTTTTTCGCTGTATGAAAAGACTAAACAGCTTACAGGCCATAGTTCCAGAAGAAACAGTCCAGTTTCGAAAGGAATTGGACCAAAGGCTGAACAGCACATTTCCAGTAGAAAAGCCTTCTTCCAAAGGAGTCAGACCAAAGGCCGAATGGCACAGTTCCAATGGAACAGTCTGGTTCCCAAAGGAATCAGACCAAAGACTAGTACAGATTTAGTAGAAACAGCCCAGTCCCAAAAGAAATGAGCCAAAGGCGAGCACAATTTCAGTGGAATAGGCTGATTTCAAGAAAGTCTGGTAGAAGTACCAACTGTGTACTTTTAAACAAAACAAGACCTTAAACAGAAAAGGATAAAGTCTTATGGTAGATTCCCAAATAGAGCCTAGAAAGCTTCAAAATACAGAAATAATGGAAGCTAGGGTCCAGAATAAAGACTTATCCTCAAACTCCAGGGTCTAAAGAAGAAGCAGTGAGCTCAGTTGGCTCTGTGGGTACCACACCTGTTCACTCACCAACCTTGGAGTTATCAGAGGGCTTCTCTGGATCCCCATGTGAGTCCCAAAACATCTCAACCTTAAACAAATAGACAGCTAGATATTTCTCCAGTAAAGTGTGCTTATTCAGAAACAACAAACAATTGCAATTCGGGACCTATGATCTAATGTCAAACCATGCTCAAGTCCAGAAAACAAAGAAGAGAAATGTGTGTGTGTGTGTGTGTGTGTGTGTGTGTGTGTGTGTGTGTGTTTAATGGAGGAAAGGGGGACTTCAGAGAGGCTATTGTATTACTAAACAGAGTATATTGGAAGGAAATGGGAGTTCAAAGTGTAGTGGCTTTTTTTTAGCTGAGTGGGAACCATTTTTCGTTGGCTGAGTGGTTGCCCGGAGAGAAGATCCTCCCTCTTTTTGTTGGAGTGGTAGAGTGTAGAGTAGATCTTTCTGTTGGAAATGAAAAGTATTTCTCTTCTCTTTTTGTTTGGGGTCATTGACAATAAGTGGTAGGACAGGAGAACTCCCCCAATAGCTGTTCCCCGCAACTCCAATTTAAATCAGGTTTTTGCTCATTAATCTTCACAACTCTAATCATAGCAATAATTATTATTATTATTTAATTTTGCAAAAAGATTAGAGAAAATAGAACATTTGACATTCTGGTTTTTTTGTTTCTTGTCTTTCTTGTTTTGATTTTAGTCAAGAAAAGTCATGTTGATAATGTCAGATAAAATTAGCAAAATTCTAAAGTTTACTCAATAGTAAGATGTACAAGTCTGTGTGCGATTCTTTTTCTTTTGGGCATATCAACATTTTTGTCAAGAGAAACTAAACAGGGCTTTGATCTCCCTACTTTTCTCTTCCCAATATCACCAAATAACTGGGGGGTGGGGAGGATGACAAGGCCATTGGATCTAAATATACTCAGGTCTAATTATATTACATCAGAAATTGCAAGTAAAATTGAGCTTTAACATACTAGAAACATCGAGAGATTCAGTTCTCAAGAAAATCATGTTTTCTGTCTTGTGAATCCCAAGATGCCTGCAGGAAAGCAAAAGAAATCCTGCTAATGTGGAGACCTATAGAACCGATAGAAAGGATCATGATTTTTCTTCCTGGGGAAAGAAATCTCTTTGTGATCTTCCTCCTACAGAATGGAACAGTGTGGAATTCAGGCTGCTCACTCCCTCCTTTTCCTTGACTTCTTCAGGAATTTTGTATTTCTACTAATGCCTTACATAAAATGGGGTCAACAGGACCTGCCTATAATGGTTGCAAGAGTTTGTAACGTTGTTGTAACTGATGAGTATGTGCACTCAGTTGAGGATTAGCAGAAGCTGCTAACTTTATTTGCATTCAGCTGAGGTTCCTCAGTCACTAGGGAATACAGCAAATCAGTGCTCACAAAGACGTCCTGATACTCATCTCCACCTCCACTTGCTTACAACACCCTGTATGCAGAGGTGTCCAATCTTGTGGCTTCCCTGGGCCACATCGGAAGAAGAATTGTCTTGGGCCACAAATAAAATACACTAACATTAACGATAGCTGATGCACTAAAATAAGATCCATGCATAATTTTCATAATGTTTTAAGAAAGTTTACGATTTTGTGTCAGGCTGCATTCAAAGCCATCTGGGCTGCATGGGTCCTGCAGGCTGTGGGTTGGACAAGCTTGCTGTGTTACTAGCTGACTACAAAATAGAAACAGGTATGCTGGGAAGGTTTTCACACACACACACACACACACACACACTCACACACACACAACTGCAGCTATGCGATTCGACCAATACGGGTTCTGGTCACTTGCTGTTCCTTTTCATGAACACTTGGACAACATGAAATGAGGAAAGATATATTAAGGTTACTAAGACATTGGAGAGTTGAGTAGAGTTTCGGGTTTTGCATGATCTGACAGATGGCTGGAAACCCTGAGGAGAGCTTCAGACCCAGACGTTTCATCACCAAAGATCTAGTTCTGGCAACCATTTCCCAAGCCCACCTTCACTTACGTGAACCTCCTGTATTTTAATTGTAAG
Source organism: Lyroderma lyra (assembly GCA_004026885.1). NCBI lineage: Eukaryota > Metazoa > Chordata > Mammalia > Chiroptera > Megadermatidae > Lyroderma > Lyroderma lyra. The sequence continues at coordinate 25,923 of PVJL010007908.1, read as the reverse complement.
CTATCAACTTTGATTTATTTGATTGTTTTTCTTTTGCATTTATTATGGCCAAATATTTGCATTTCAAATTCCAACATAACAGCAACAACAACACAGAGGTTCTTAACTCATTTTAAATGAAAATTCTAGGTTTTTATCATGTAAATTTCTCTTGTGGTCTATCTTGCTAGTCAAGAATGTCAGTGTCTCAAAATGATTCCTGTGTGTGTGTGTAGAGAGAGAGAGATCATCATACTTTCTTCTCTCTGGACTTTCTGCTGGCTTTCTTCTCCTTAAGGTTGAATTACATTCATCTAAAGGGGAAATTTTAAAACCTAGCCCATTTGTAAATTGGGACATGCCTGCCAATGAAAGCCATATGTAATCTCCAATGCTGATTGAAATCAGTAGTTTCAACTTTTTCACTGAGTAAACCTTTATGCCAGAATGTTCATGGAGAATCCTGAAATATTATTAGCATAATCGTGCAGCTCTGGGGATTAAGAGTAGGACAGATCTGGGCGGAATTCCAGCTCTGCCACTAACGAGCTGTGTGACCTTGAGCCAGTTGCTTCATTTCTATGAACCTCAGGTAGTGGCTCTCTCATTCGGCTTTCATGAGGATTAAATAAGCTAAGACATGAAGAATGTATTGTTTAACGCCTGAAACATGATCAGCACTCAATAAATATTACCTAATGTTATCCTTCACCCTAAAGCTTTCAAAGGAACTGAACACACATCATCTACAAAGGAACAAAAACTAGACTGGCACCAGACTTCTGATCAGGAAGACTGAGGCGAAGAGACAGTAAAGCAGTATTTCCAAAGTACTGAGACAATGAGACTTTTAACCTAAAATTCTGTCTGCCAAATTTTAAATAAAGTATGTCCATGTGCACCAGGAGCACCTCTAGGCAAACAAGATTGAGTTCATTCATTCTCACTGCCGGGAGGAAATCCTCTCCCATGGGGAAGCGTGGGAGGTCTGTAAGCGGTCAGACAGTCTTGTAGGATTTATGCCTGTGTTGGATGGTTTTTGAAATACTGCAAGGAAGCAGGGTTTGCTTTGATTTGGGTGCTGTCAGGAGGTGAGAATGACCCTATGATGAAGCACCTTAATAATTTTCCTCCAGGAGTCAGGAGACACAGAGTAGACAGGCCCAAACCTGAATGGCCATGGAAGCAACAGTACTCACGTCGGCTAAGGGGGAGGATGCTGCACGTTTCTATGATTTTCTCTGTGTTCTTGCTATTGTCTGCACTCAATTACAGAATAATCCTGTTTTTCATCGGCTCCATCAAAGTCCCAGGGTTACCTTGTCTGGTGTTGGTATTTCGTGAAATTTTTTTATGTAACTAGGAGCATTGCTATTTGTACTAGGCCTGCCATCAGCTGACAGCACTTGTGTCTTCTCAGCGGAGTGGAAGAATAGGGACATTTTGAGACATGCAAGGACTCAGATATTTTACCTTACATATACTTTTCCCTAAGCAGTTACTTCAGGATGTGCGAAAGCAAAAACAATGGCGTGAACCAAGATAAAAGAAGGTTTAGAATCCAAGCAATATTGGCACCAACCCAGGAAAGCTGGGCAACTGTTCTGAAACCAGCCCAGGCCAGAGAACGGGTAAGAGAGACCCACTAGAGAGAAAATAAAACTTCGGCGCTTTCAACGCCGCGGCCTGGGTTCTATTCCCAGCCAGGGAGCTACCTCACTCCCCACCCCAAACAGTCTAGAAAATGTAGCGGCTAGGATACATTCAAATAGTACAAGAAAGACAAAGGCAAATTAAATGTTACATATAAAGTAAATATAAAGTAGATTATCTAGCTATACCCTGAAGAGTGAAACAATGCAAAATAATTTTTATAAATTTCTATTAGGAACAATCTCTAGATAATGATAAGAAAACTTCCATGTAAAGTATAGAATGTGAACATTTTTTTTCACCCTTGATAGAGTAAAAACAAATGTTCAGGTGACAGGGGTCTACGCTGGATAAAGTAACAAGAGTGGAAGGAAGTAGTAGGGGCAATATGATCATCGACCTGCCACGTAGAATGTAGGAGAGTCTAAAACAACGTGACGGTGTAAGAGAAAGTTGTGCTATTAAATTCTTCAAAGTTATAATAATCATCATTAAAAAAAAATCTAAAAACCAGTTGTATAACTCTGTTAGGAGAATGCAGGATGATGGTATCATGAAGCCAATCCTCATTTATCATAATAAGGAGTCTAAACTGGTCATTCAAGAAACAGCACCATAAGCATGTTTGTTAACATGGTAGAAGATACGATCAGAGGATTTGGAAGGGGCCCTAACAGTTCAAAGTGGTTACCTCCAAGCAGCAGGTGGAGCCTTAGAAAGAAATGCAACAGGGGTAGGTTTTCCTCTTTCTAAACCCTTTTCTCTGTTTGATTTTTCTCACATGCAGAAATTATTTTATTAAAAGCTAATTTCTTTAAAAGCAAAAGAAGTAATTATGAAATGAGCATGGCCATTGCTTGATAAATATTACCTGAATAAATTATTTATTTTAGAATAAATATCAGAAAAATATAGTTTAGAATCAAAATCTTATCAGATTCTTTGGATTCTTTGTCATGTTCTCACGGTGCAAAAATAAGACAAATTTTAAAAATATATAATATAAAGTCGTCCACCATCCAGATCCTTCAGAAGTCTCTAGCAGATTTTTCACCACGGAAAGCTGTTTTCTAATCCTACACCTTCTGAGTAATTAAGAGTACTATTCTATTTTCTAACACACTCTTATTCTATGTACAATTTGTTTCTTCAAAACTACTAAAAACTCACACCTTATATGAACAATTCTTAGCCTAAGTTTCAGTTGTTCTTATTGTTTCATTTATGATTCACCCTAAGTTTCAGTTGTTCTTCCATCATTTGTTCCATCGGTCGTTAGATATAACTCTTACAGATGTAGTTGCATTTGTTTATCATAATACCTATGTTTTGGTAATGAAAATGCATGTCATACAGGAATCGTGTCTTTCCGGGAGAAATATTTAGGTAAAAGTTCCTTATATAATTAGTCACAATGTACAGAAATAAGTTGAAATACAATGTTAAGAGAGTTGTAAGTCTTCACTAAAGAACTGATAATGTCACGTAGATAAAAATAAAAATACCTTTAAAATATAAAAAAAAAATACCATTGACGCCAATGGGTTGACTTCTGCAATAAACTGTGCTCTCTATGCATTCTTCTGACCTCCAAACCTGAAGATCAACGAAGCCAGGACTTTGCATGGTCACACATGGCCCCACATAACTGAGGGCCGTTCCAGACAGAATCCAAGACATGTGGAGAGATAGCAGCCTCCACCCTACCTCTACCCACCCAGGGCCCCCAGGGACCCGTACTGAGAGTGGTGGCTAGACACTGACTGGTGCCTCTCCTCTCCACCGATGCCCACCAGCAGCCCCCATCACTGTTGGTGCTTGGATCCCAGGGATTCGCTGAAGTGCTAGTCCACTGTACAGAGTAAAACCCAGTGTGAGATCACGAAAGTTTCCCCACAAATGGGAATGAGGTAGTTTTGTTTTGGGGGGTTTTGTTTGTTTGTTTTTGGTTTATTTATTTATTTATTTTTGGAGCTACTTGGTCCTGTGGTGGTTGTTTGTGACCACCCAGTATCCCCTTCCTAATAACATCCCTGTTCATGAGGAGACACCTCCTCCCCAGTGGGTTCAGTTTGGTAGGACTGTAAGTGGAGAGGCCCACCCTCCATAGCTGAGGAGTAGGTTCTTGATCCAAGGTCTGTCCATAGGGAGCTCCTTCCATGAAATCTAGACGTCTAGCAGAAGAACCAGGTCACCCAGGTACACATTGCTCCTGAAAGAGCATTGTCATGGATTCGAGCACCCAGGTTTCATGGGTGCTTGAGTTCATCCTACGTCTAAGATTGGGTCTCCACCCACCAATTCTGTGGGACCAGGTGGTCTTGAGTGAGTGAGCTTTTGCTACGGTGAACCCAAGAATCCTAACTAGATCTACAAAATGAAGACTTGAACCGAATGGAGAATAATGACATCAATAAAGTGAAGAAGGTATTTAATATGTGAATGTAAAAAGGCCAAAACATGCAATTCCTTTGTACTTCCGCAGTGTATGACAGGACAGATGGTATCCATGTCTGTGTTCTTATGCAGGATAGAACTAGAGGCAGGAAGGGAGAGGAGAGAGGGGTTGTTTGCTGCTCTTGGGTGTACCTGTGATTTTGTGCAATTCTGCACGTACTGACCAGCATTTTAGATTAGAATTGGAATGCAGTGTGCAGCAATGACATTCCTTTAGACATTCAGATCTATTTTGCTCTAAAAAGGAAGAGGATTGTAAATCATTCACAAATAACAGTAAATTAACCACCTCACGTAATAAATCACTGATACAATTCACGACTTATCACGTCACAGCAATGGTTTTTAACATCAAGTTTCACACCTCTGATCTTAAATGAGGTCTGGACATATTTTAAAGTCATCTCTTGAAACTAATCCTATCATAGGAAAAAAAAAAACAGAAAAAGAAATTAAGTTTTCCATAGAGTAGGTTTTCATCGAACCTACAACTGCTTCCCAAAGAGGACTGGGAGGCAGGACTGTGGTGACCAAATGGACAAGTAACATAAGCAAAGTGGTGAGTGGGTGTGGGGAGGTATGTGGGGCAGAAGATGCAGAACGAAAACATGAGGTGGCCCATAGGGAGACGGGCCATTTAAATACTTTGCACAGGGAGAGGCAGTTGAAGGTTGCAATTATAAACGAAGAATAAATGAAGAGGCTGCTGAAGCTCTAATAAGCAAATAAGATGCAAATTTTTAAAAAATGGACATGAAAGCAGCCCGGTTGGGGTATTTTTAAAATGAGGGAGACAGATAACACATTCCAAAGTACTGATAGTTTAATATTATATTTCTCAAGTTTTGATTAATAAAAAAAATGAACCTTGAATTTTATGTTATAAAATTTGAAAGGTCATATCATAAATATGGAGGGGTTATATTACAATTCATCCAACAAACATAAGAAATAATGTGTTCTGAAAAATATAGACAACTGAAATAAATTCTCATTTCAAAACATAGACTTTATATAGAGTACAAAAATAAAGCACTTTTTCCATATTCTGAGTTTGAGAAATAGTTTCAGGGATTTATTCATAAAGATATGTGATCAACTCAATAAAAAGCTACAAGATGAATACTGAATTTGGCAAACAGGTGACAATTACAGAAGATAACACTTCAAGACTTTATTCAATTTATCTGAATTGGTTTGAAAATTGGCTGGCAGCCTCTCAAATAAATGACAACAAGTAGTGACATTTTGGATGCCCCATGAGATTCACCAGAAACCAATAGTAATTCAATATCACCGAATGTACAAACAGAACAGTACCTTCTCCAAGGCAATAACTGAACAGAAATGACATTTTCAAAGGCTCTCGTAGTCAAGCATCAACTTTATCATGTTTATGTCAAATGGGTTTTTGATTTTGGTAACAACTTACTATTGCTTTTAAGGCTCAAAAAATAGCAAACTTCAAGTAGGCAGACCTCCAGCAAAAAGCAGTTACATTTAAGAAGTGAAATTTTCTCTGGTTGCCTTATTTGTTTCTGTTTACACATAGACTATAGGTAGGAGAGAGAAGGGAATGACACTCTGCCTCCAGCTTGGAAAGAAATCCCAGATGAGGGGCACGTAGGAGACGCCAGGGGGAGCCAAGTGGAGGAAGAGTGAGAGATACTTTCTCAAGAACGAGTCCATCCCCATCTCTGGTGCACATTGTGAGGGAGTTAAAAATTCACTCCCCCCGGTGAATTATGTAGCCAATTAAATGTGAACATTTTTCATACCTGCTCCAGTTTCTAAGGCAGTGGGATTCGACGTGAGTGAGGAACACAATTTAATCCCAAGTTGCACTGAGGAATGCATCTTCTCTTTTTCTATTAAAGACATCATTGAACAGAACTGGTGGGAGTGGACATGCCTGCTTTGTCCTGATCTCCAGGGGAAAGTATTCCACCTCTCACCAGTAAGTATGATGCTAGTTGTACCTTCTTTATAGATGCTCTCAATCACATGCGAAAGCTCGTTTCTATTTCCAAATTCCCTTTTGCTCTCTGCTTTACCCATAACGCATAGTGTTGGCAACAATGCAACCAGACAGACACAGTATACTCTGCTGTGGGTGTGTAAGATGGCACACTCTCTAGAAATCAAGTTAGCAACGAGTTTCAAATGTTTTTATGCCATATTTTCTGTTGATACATGTATTTCTACTTATCTAACTTAAGAAAGTAATCAGATATATTGTTAAAAATTTATTTACAATAATACTCATCAGAATGTCATTTATAATAGTGATAAATGGAAACTAAGATAATGAATTATAATAACTATGGTCAAACATAAAATACAGTAATATGAAAATATTCCATTTCAATTTACAAAGGTTTTTCAATGCCATAGAAAAAAATGCTTATTGAAAAAAAAAATAACAATTACAATAAAGATCAGATCTGGTCCAGGAACTTGTTTCAGAGTAGAGGGGGTGAGGTGCATGGTTGAAGTAATAGAGCTCTGAGTCCCTCATCAGGGACATAATGTTGGAACCAGAGATTGGACTGAAGACTTCAATTAGGGTCACAAAACCAGAACTCTCGGTTCAGTCAAGGAAGAGCTAGAATAAAATGTTCAAGAAAAGAGAGAGAAAGAGACAGAGAGAGAAGAGAGGAGCAGAGAGGAGAGAAGTGAGGGAGGGAGAGAGAGACAACAGCGAGAAAAGGCAGAGCAAAGAGAAGACAAAGACCATATTATTTTGTTGTTGCTTTGGCTCACAAGGGTCAACATGTTTTTCTTTTTCTTTTTGCCTTTTGACTCCCTTCACCCACTTTTTCTTTCACCGCACCCCCTACTTCTGGCAAGCACCAATCTCTTCTTTGTATCCATGATCTTGGTTTGTTTTGCTTATGTTTTTGTTTTTGTTTTTGCAGCAAAAGGAAAAATAAATAAGGGACTACATCATACTAAAACACTTTTGCACAGCAAAGGAAATTATCGACAAGGTGAATGGACAACCTACTGAATGGGAGAAGATATTTGCATTCATATATTTGATAAGTGGCTAATATCCAAAATATATAAAGAACTCATACAACTCAATAGCAAAATAATAAACAATCCAATTAAATATGAGCTAAAGACCTGAATAGACTTTCTTCCAAAGAAAAACACAGATGGCCACCAGGTACACGAAAAGATGTTCAACATCATTACTCATCAGAGAAATGAAAATCAAAACCACAGTGAGATGTCACCTCACACCTGTTAAAATGGCCATGACATGAAATAACAAGTGTTGGCAAGGTTGTGGAGAAAAGGGAACGCCTGTGCACTGTCGGGGGGACTCAAACTTGGTGCAACCACTTTGGAGAACAGCATGAAGCTTCCTCAAAAAATTAAAAATAGAACTCACATGCGGTTCGGCAATTCCACTTCTGGGTAGTTCTCTGAAGAAAACCAAAATAGCTCAAAAATATATATGCACCTCAATGTTCACTCCAGCATTATTTACATTTTATTTTAGTAAAATTATAGCATTAATTTTAAATGGACTTAAACTGTCCATTAAAATGGGACTTAAACTGTCCCATTTGCAAATATAGAAATCTTTGCCTACATAATCCTCAGAGAGATGGCATAAGAATTCATAAAGTTTAAAAAATACTTTTCTTTGGAAAAAGGAATTACATGAGTCCAAGATTTTTCCTAAGCTATTAATGAAATCTTGACTTCCCCACAAAACTGCATGGGAATAATATAATCTTCCAGCACACCACCTGCACTCTAAATAAAAATACAATAATCTCATCAAATTTAAATTACTTGTGTGGAGATCTGGCAATTTCTCTCATTAACTCAGTCCAATATAATTATATACCTGACATAATGTTTATTGTGACAACAAAATGAAAAACAGAGAGGTGGAGATAAATCAATAAGAGACTGAAGGAAAATACATGCCTAGTTAATCATGAAGAGAAGTAATTAAATATATTACTCCAGTGAGAAGCTTAAATATAAAAGGATGAAGAATAGAAATTTTACTCCCAAATGAGTAATGTTTCTCTAACGGCCATATTTGTTTTGTTTATTATTGACAAATACTCAATATTTGGATTCAATCATGCTGGAGTTTCTGTGATGACCTCTCCACATGAGAGAGGGTTCTTTTGACACCAGCCACCCTCTCTTATCCTGACTTATCACCAAGAGGGTGTCGTGCTCAGTGGCCCTGAACGCTGCTGTGGGCGGCTGTGCATTCCCAGTCTCCACCGGCCCGACCCAGCACACACCCAGAAGGCAGCAGCAGCAGCAGCAGCAGCAAAACCTAATGAGATTATATTCAAGGTGAGGAGACAAGCTTCTGGATAAGCTTATAAAGTCTGCTCCAGTCCTCTGGGCACGTTACTCACCTCTACGTGCATTAAAGCATCTTAATCTTGAAAATTTTTCTCATATCAGCTCACTTTCTTTTACACCTACTGAGCCATCTCTAAGTCTCTAATAGATAAACAACTCAAAGAGGAACCTGGTGTCTGATCCCCTAAACTATGGTCGTTCTTCCCAAGGCCCCCCTACTCATGTCCCCAATCACGTGCACCAACGTAAGAACACTTCCCGAATTTGCAGGGCCAACGAACTCCTCAGTCCGGCATCAGTGACCCCGCCTTCTGACATCTATATAGATGGTTTCCTTTACCTTCCATTGATCCTCTCAATTCTTACTCCTTAACAAATCCCGTGCCTTTGGATTATTTAGGGTCAACAAATTAGATTTTTTTCTTCCTTGAAATGGTTCTCTCCCCCAACAGAATTACTATAATAAGTCTATCGATTCTTTAAGGCCTGGTCCAAATGCTGGTCCATGAGAAACATGGCGATCTCTGTAAGTGGAAATTCTCTACCTTTCTATTTCTGTCTCTCTCTCATCATCACCATTACCATCATCACCACCACCACCACCACCATCATCATCATCTTCGGAATACTTTCATAGTTTCAGATTCAAGTTAGCACCATATTTAGTTTATCTGTATCCAACACCCTCTACTATATACTAGATATGTGTTTCATCAATGTTGAGCCAGTAAATGACAATGTTTCTCTTTTTCTATTCTCTCATTCAGTTCTGCAAATGATTGAAACAGAAGGATAAAGAGAGTACAAATTAAGAAAAACAGGGCACAGCAAAGAGCCAAAAGTCTACATTCTAATTCTTCCCTCCTTTGTTGATTTCTCTGTATCTCTATAGCCTGCTGTTTTGTAGGAAGAAGAATGTAAGTTTGAGGTGGTTTGCCTTGAAGAGAAGATCAAGTTTAAGTATGTAAGATTGCAAGAAAAGGGGAAACCATCATTTTTTAGGTTTCTTTTTTATTTCATAATTCATGTCATTCCCCATTTTCTACAGAAGACACTAGAACAAAACAAACAAACAAAAACACATATTTTAAAAGACAGATTGAATTCTGTTCTCTATTCCCAAAATAAAATAGTAGAGTCAGTTAGCCAGCAAACCAGCAAAGAAAGAGCTACCCCTGCACTCTTCTATCACGTGTCCCTTTTCCTGAATGCGACAAAGTCCCTGTGGCATCTATCAGAACACACACACATACCTCACCAGGAGTGTGTATTAGTAGCAGAAGTCAGTCAGTCCATCACAAAAACACATCCATTGCCTTTGATGCATCAGAAACATTGCAAGCCCCTGGGGACTCAGAGGAGAACCGAGTAAATGGCTGCTGCCATTTGTAGAATTTTCACTGTTAACATTGCAAACAGAATTCTCCCAAATACTTAAATCCTTAGAAATGTGCAAAGTGTCATTTAAGAAAAGCACTACACACGGGTGGTGCATTCAATCTCTCACATGTATGGGTGAGTGAACATGGACAAAGACAATAGCACCAAGCACATAGTTATTAAACACTACTGATACTGCATTCAAGACCCTTACTTAGTGCAATGCTTAGCACATAGTAAGTTTTTAATATGTGACAAAGAACATGTATATATAGCCCCTTGCTAAGGAATTATGTATTTTCACTTCTAAATATTCCACTTCTCATTTCACTCAAATTAGATTGGGAAATATTACAAAAGGCACTCCAACTTTACAGGTTGGTGCACCATCTCTGAAAGTTTGTATACAAAGTGCCAAGGGTTATGACTAACTCTACTTTTTCCCCCCCTCACTATCTATTCTATACGTGGTCTCTATAGACTAGTCCCTCATTTATGAGGGATGATACAGTACAAAGGGTACGGGATCTAGTGTTAACTAGACTTGGTCATAAGTTATGCTCTACCAGTGATTGAGCAAACCTAAATCTCCTGTAATCTCGAAATATTGTTTTCTGCATGGAGCTTCTAAGCAACTGAGCTGAGGGCATATACAAAAGGACCCATGACAAACACTGGCAGGAGAACTGGGGTATTTGAGCTATTCTTTAAGGACAAATGAGATTCAATCTTATATTTAGAGGCCATAGATGCTAAACCAGCCATTGAACTTCCCAAGAATAATGGAAAGGCATTCTTCCCATGCATCCTAAGCACATTGTAAGCACAGACACAGCACAGTGATTACCTCTCTGCCAGCAGAGTGACTCGTGGAGGGAGGCTGGGGCTACCTGCCATGGTGCCTCTTAAAACACTCACACGGCTCTGACCTTCCCATTTGGAGCTCAAGTCAAACACAGGAGTAAACCTGTTGCCCCTGTTTCATCACCAGCTAAACAGCAGACACTGTTACTGCCTTACTTACAGCCTCATTCCAAACCCTCCACTTGGGCTTCCTTTATTACACCCTTGAGCCTCTAAATTGCTGTGCAGGATTTTCTGAGGACTGGTCTGTGAGAACACGGTGGGCCGCTGGGTGTTGGAGTGCACCAGTGCATGTCAGTAACAGAGAGCTGGCTCAGGCAGAAACCCTTTTTTTTTTCTTTCTCAAATGACATATTTGAGTATTAAAAACAATGCATGCTGTTCTCCTGCTAGCAAGGAATAATGAAGCCAGAGTGTTGCCTTCCCAGAAGTTCTTGCCGTTGAATCGTGCAAAGCAGAAATGATCCTCTGTTTGTAGGCAGCAGCCTCCAGAAGCTATGGGAACATTGCCAAGAGCCCAGAAAAACCTCCACAGCTAATTGGAAACTGGCTTATTAGTGACACTTTTGAGCGTCAGGTTGTCATTGAAGAGAAACGAAGGAGAACATGGTGGGCGCTGCAGCCTGGAATTAGGCTGTGGGAGGGAGGGCTGCCTCCCGCTCTTCACAGGAACATTGCTCTGTAATTTTCTCAAATGCTGTGCTCAGCTGTCTTGCAAAAGCCCTGGATCTTGGAAGGCTGCAGACAACACCTTAGCCTCCGCTGCTTCTGGACTACCAACCCACCATCCACATTCAGAGGGCTCTGTGGCCATCTCTAAGGTACCCTGAAGGAGTTAACTCAACCTAGATCAACACATCATGCCCTCTCAGCAGCCTCTTGAACACGTATCTACATTTGTGTGTGTGTGAGGCTTTATGTCTCCATCATTAGACCATTCCAGTAGCAAACAACCCCTAAAGTTTTGCATAAACATTGAAAACTCAGTAAAAAGAGAAATGAGTGGAAGAGTTTTTACATTTTTTAAAATGAACTTCCAAAATACAAGTCAGGTCACATATTTAGGAAGGACCACAAGAAATGAATCATGTTGTTTCAGGAATGTGACTGCCAGGGTCAGGCCAGCTCCAGTCAAGCGGAATGCTCTGTCTGTGTTGCCTGCGTCTCTAGACAGATGTTGCTATGATGACAAACGGGGTTTCTCAGCTCCCTCCCCGCTGGGAGGATGGCGTTGATCTGCATAACATTTCCTGACTTCTGTACTAAGATTCTAGCCCTCACCCCAAAGGAAAAAGAAAACGAGGAAGTACAGTTTGTGCCATGGCGCATTAGCAGTGAGAGCTGGGGGAGTGCACCCCACTTGCACCTGATGGGCTCCCTGCTGGGGGAACTGATGGCATCTGGGGCCTGCAGGGCAGAAGGAAGGAAGCCTAGACCTGGGATTAGATCTTGGAGTTCCACGGTGGGTGGGAACCACCCCAGGGAGCTCTTCCTGTGGTACTTGAAGTCCCTCTGGGCACAAAGACTAAAACTTGGAAAACTTAATTGACAGGTACCTGTTTGCTGCCTGACGCCATTAATTACCCCTCTCATCATTTCCAGCAAATTCCTTCTTTCTTCATAACAGTGATGTAGCCTTTTGCCCACTCCATAGTTCAGCACAACCTGCAACATGAAAGGTTCCCTGAATCTCAAGGTAACTCAGTTTCTCTCTCTGGCTTTTGCTCATAACGTCACACACACACACACACACACACACACACACACACACACATCTTAGTAGTACACAAAACTGGATTGGTGGCCTACTCACTAGTTGCCCACTTTCCCCTTCTTTCTCCTTTGCTAGGACAGTTCATCCCCTGCAAGAAAACCTAAAATATCAGTTACCAGCATTCCCGACTACCTTCCTGCTAGAGCTGGTGGGGGATGTGACAGAGTTTTAGGGTGGCCATATGCGAGTCCTGGAGTGGCAATGAACACAGTTGTGGGTGTGATGTGACACAGTTTTAGGGTGGCCATATGCGAGTCCTGGAGTGGCAATGAACACAGTTGTGGGTGCAATGTGACAGAATACTGCAGTGGCAATGTGAGGACATAACACATTTCTGACGTGGTTGTGCAACCAAGTTCTTAGGTGGTGAAGTGACACAGATCTGGGTGGCCATGTGGCACTGTTTTGGAGCAGCCATGTAATGTAATATTTGGGTAGCAACACGCCACAGTTCAGGAACGGCCATGGAAACATTTCTGGGATGGCTAGACAACAGGTATGAGGTGGTTATGTGACACAGGAGAGGACCACGTGAAACATTTCTGGTTAATGAAACCTGAAGAATGTCTGCTGAAGAACTTCTAGGAAAGATTCGCCCATTACATAAAGAGGGAGACGAAAAACGCCCTTTGACATCCCTGAGACTTTTTCTCTCTTCACAGCTTTGAACAGCTTTGCAAGAGCATGTAATGCTTGAGCCCGCTGCAACCACCAGCGCGCTGTGACTGTGGAGAACATTTCACCTACCAAAGATGGCGGAGAAATGCAAAGCACCTGGAACCTCTGTGCCATCTACGGCACTTTGAGCAAATGCAAACATCTCTGGCCTATCCACCTTCAGATTTCTTAAGTGAGATAATAAGTAAACTCCTGATTTATGTCACACACACATGCTTTATTTCTTTTTATTGCATGTGCATATTGCATACACACAATTCTGCAAGCCTAGGAAACTATAGAGATTCCCTGTAGAAATAAAAATAATTTTTTAAGCAAAGATACAAGTGATTTTTTGATAAAAGTTCAAGACAGAAAAAAAACAAACAAACATTTGAAACTTGGTGAAGAATAACATGAGTAGTTTCCTTTAGTTACATAAACATGGAGCAAACAGGCTCCCTTCCCAGGAGTAAGGACACATAAGACTTTTTGATTGACCAAGTTTCCTTCTAAGCTTTGAGTGACTCAGGCCTTCTGGGAAATTAAAAGTCCCCCAATTCCTGCTCTCCAAAGTTCAAAATAAGGGAAATCAATCAATTTGCCCTAAGGTGGCCATAGCCACTTGCAGTAAAATTACCTTGACCGGGGTGAGAACAGGCTCATGATCAAGTTCAATGCACATCAAGCTAAAAGCAATGCTGTGACTGCAACTTGGGAAACAATATTTGAGCATGAAATCTAAAAACCTCAGTGTCTATGTGAAGGGATGTGACCATCAGAGCCAGCAGACAAGTAACATCGTCTGTCAAATGGTACAAGATGCAGAAGTAATGGCAACAGTGAAATTACGAGGTGACAGCTCCCCACTTGTTTTCTGTGGTTGGAATTGGCTCAAAACCCCTATCCCAGCTCACTCTGAGAGTGTGAGCCAATGGATGCGTTCTTGGCCAAACTGGGACTGGAGAGAACTAAAGAGAGAGAATGACTAAAATGTGCAGTAATAAAACGTGTGGAAGTCAAAGCAGTAACTAAAAATAAATAAATGAGTAAAAGAAAGCATCAGTACTCCCACATTATCTAAGTAGTGTACATAAATATTTGTCTATGTCACACACATGCTTAAATATCGGAGTCATGAACTAAATGACAACCCTAACCATCCCAACATAAAATGAGTAATGAAGCACAGTTATTCTTGCCTAATGTAATCTTACTGGTCTTTGCCAAAACATTTTATTCAGAAAATATTTCCTAACATGCTAAGAAGTAGTTTTCAAGAAAGTTTTCTAAGGTCAAATAAGTGTGGATAACACTTTTTACACAAATTTAAGCTGATGGCTTTGACGCAGGCCTCCAGAATGCATTATAATGTGCAATGTGGCTCCTCTAAAAGTTAAGCAACCCCTGAAATCTTCACAAAACATCTCGAGACTTCTTTCTTGCAGAACGTAATTCGAGAAACATTGATACACAGCTTTAAACCCAGCCCGAGATAATAAATGTTTAATATTTGCACGTATATTCTTCAATGAAAATATTCAAAGGTATTTGTAATTATGAGAATTTAAGTATCTATTCCATTGCATCTTCCCTCACCAGAAGCCCCTTTATGACTTCACCACTCTGGAGCTTTTAATATGAATGCATGGCTTGGTCTGTTGGGGTTGTTTTTAAAAAACATTTTCATGAATTGCCGATGAATAATACATTTTCTGATGTCCCCACACCAAAATACGTGAAAATATTTTTTCCGTTGGTTCTTTGTATGACCTTCATTTTGGCTATGTACGAAATGATTAGGTCCTGAAACCACGCCTTCCAAGTGTGAGGCCAACATGTTATGTATCACTGCATAGAAGTTGGGAGCAAGCCTGAAGGTGATCTTTTGGACATAACTTTGTGGGATGAAGGCAGGGGAGAAGCATGGAGTTAAACCCGGATACTCAAAGGTTGTTTGTTTTGATTTATGTTATTTAAAATGTTTGCATGAGTATCAAAATAATATTGAATGAAATTTGCAAAACACTTTAAATCTATATGACTGATTTACTATGGAGTCTCAGATTACTGGGGCGTAAACCTGCAAAGCATTCTTTTGATTCAGTAATTGGTACCTTCCTATTCAATGGTATCTTGTTGCCTACTGGACCCCTAGCTACCTAATTGGCATCTCGATTTGACTCAATAAAATCTCATTTTTTCTAGAAAGTTTCATTTCAGTTATTAAGAGACAAGCGTGTTCTTTTAATTTGGAACCTCATATTCATTGAATCTTTACCTCTCCTTACCCCATCTTCTTTCCTCAGGCTAGTCTTGTCATTCTGCTGTTTGAAGAAGACAAGATTGGAGTGAAGAAGGACTAGTACAAATCCACATTCATTTTTAAGTCTGCTTTTGTGGTGATGCAGTTGTAAAAACAGAGGGAAGACTGATCTTTCCGTTGCTAACACTTGATGATAACTTCCTTTCCTGTGTGCTCTCTAAAGTCTTTCATCACACACACACACACACACAGAATTACATTATTTACATAGAACACGGGGAAATGGAAGGAGAATTTGGTCTCTCTATGACTTAAAGAACAACTTCTATTATGAAAAATCAAAATACAAAGCATTGAGATTATATTAAATACTGAATTGACTTAAACCTTCCAAATAAGAATTTATCAGTCAGCCACTTGATCTTCTTTCCAGGAAGAAAATTGTCTCATAATCAGGTTTACTTTACAGCTTTACTGAAGTAGAAGGAACAGAAAATAAACTACATATAGTTAAAGTCAAGTCCACCCTTGAACAGCAGGGATTTGAACTGCTCAGGTTCACTTGCATGTGGATTTTTTTCAATAAAGACTGTTAATGTATTTTCTCTTCCTTATGATGTTCTTAGTAATATTTCTTTTCTCTAGCTTACTTTATTGTAAAAATATGGTAAATATGCATGCAACATACAAAACATGTATTAACCAACTGTTTATGTCATTAGTAAGGCTTCCTGTCAACAGTAGGCTATTAGTAAAGTTTTGGGGGAATCAAAAGTTATATATAAATATTTGACCCCTAACCCCCAATTGTTCAAGGGCCAACTGTATACAATTTGATTAAGTTTTGATGTGTGTATACAACTGTGAAACCATCCTTAAAGCAAGATAATACACATAACCACTCATCAAAGGCCTCCTCCAGCGCACTTGTACGTCTTTCTTCCCAGCCTTTCCCCTGTCATTGCCAGGCGACCACCGATCTGTTTTCTGTCACTTCACATTTGCTTGTGCTTTCTGCAATTTTATGTAAATGGAATCATATCTTGTATATGCTCTTCATTCCAGAGTCTTTCAGTCAGCTTAATTATTTTGAGGTTCACCACGTTGTGTATGCATCAATACTTGATTCCTGTTCATTGCTGAGTAGCATTCCACGGCATGGGCGTGCCACAGTTTGTTTAGACATTCACCTGTCGATTATCATTTGGGTTGTTTCCACTCCGGGGCTATTATAAATACAACTGCTATGAATATCCACATACATGTCTTCTCGTGAGCATATGCTTTCATTTCTCTTGGGAACATACTTAGGATTAAAATGACTGGATCATATGAGTAGGATATGTTTACATTTTTATAAAATTGTCAAACTCTTTTCTGAAGTCATTGCTCCAATTTTGTTTACCGCAAGCAGTGTTTGAAAGTTCCAGTTGTTTCACATCCTCACAAAACCTACTGTGGTCATCTTGTTAATTTAGCCATTCTAATGGGTATATAGTGATAGCTATTTCACTGCGGTTTTCATTTGCATTACCCTAATGAATAATAATGATGGACGTGTTTTCATGTACTTATTTGACATCTGTGTATTGCTGTGGTGAAGTGTCTATTTAAATCTTTTGTCCAACTTATTTTTTTTGTTATTATTGAGTTGTAAGAGTTTTTAATAGTAGAGATGCAAATCCTTCATCAGAGGCATCTTTTGTAAATATTTTCTCTCAATCTGTGTCTTCCTTTTTCATCTTTCTTAGAGTATATTTTGAAAGTCAAAGGTTCTTTATTTTCATGGAGTCCAATTTGTGAATCCTTTCTTTTGATATTTCTTGCTTTGTTTGTTGTACCTAAGAAATCTTTGCCAAACCAGATTTCACAAATATTTTCTCCTACTAGTTTTACATTTTTAATTCTTATACTGAAGTCTAGGATTCATTTTAAGTTCATGCTTCTTTATGATAAGAGGAAAAGAACAAGCTTCATTTTTCCAAATGACTGTCCAATTGTTATAACACCATTTGTAAATATCTTTCCTCCTCTTAGCAGTTTGATAAAACTCATTTGATAACATATGTGTGGTATAATCTGTCTTGATAAACAGTCTGTGTGCACTTGAAAAGAATGTGTATTCTAATGTTGTTGAGTATTCTATAAGTGTCATTTATATTCATTTTTTGATAGTTTTAGTTTAAATCTTTTCTATCATTCCTAATTTTATGTCTCCTTGTTCTAACAATTATTGAAAAAAGATTATTAAAAATCTCTAACTACGATTGTGGATTTGTCTGTCTTTTCTTGCAGTCCTATAAGTTTTTGCTTTTTTTTGTTTGATGTGGAGCTCTGTTATTGAATGCATAAATATTTAGGATCATTATTTTCTTTTGAAAAATTAATCCCTTGTCATTGATATAACTGTGTTTTTATTCCTGGTAATGTTTTATGCACTGATATCTATTTTGTGTGATAGTATCATAGCTGCTTCAGCTTGTTTTTTGTTTGTTTGTTTTTTTGAATTCTGGCATGGTATATCATCCTTTTACTTTCATATATTTGTGGCTTTATAGTTAGAGTGATTTTTCGGGTAGGTATCAGTTAGTTAGGTTTTAAATAAGTTCTATGCTTAAAATACCTATGTATAGTCTTAGCCTAAATTTTAAAATTTGTTTAAATTTTCCCATTACAGTTGACATACAATATTATCTTAGTCTAGGTATACAACATATTGATTAGACATTTATATCACTTACGAAGTGATTACCCAAATAAGTCTTGTACCTATTTGACACTAAACACAGTTATTACAGTATTAGTAATTATATTTGCTATGCTGTACTCTACATTCCCAGTACTATTTTCATAACTGGAAATTTGTACATCTCAATCCCTTCCCCTTTTTCATCCAGCCCTCAAACCCCTTCCCATCTGACAACCATCAAAATGTTTTCTGTATGTATGAGTGTTTTTCTATTTTATATATTCATTTATTTTGTTTTGTAGATTCCACATGTAAGTAAAATCATATTTAACTTTTTAATGAACAACTTTTCAAATTTAGTTAGCAATCTTTTGTTTTATAAGCAAATGATAAAATATTATTATTCTAATTTTTTCCAAACGTTTAAATAACATTTATAATGTTTCAAGTATTTACTTAATTGATAATTGAATATGCATTATTCAGAGAAGACACTTTGCATATAGCTTGAACACAACTGAAAGCTACATCAGCCCCAAATGAGCAGAAGAGCTCAATATAGCAGTTGCAAAGACAGTGATTCAGGCTGCCACCACTATTTGGGGTGGATACAATCTTACTTGAATATATGAAATATAGACACCTCTGCACATTCCATAGTTTCCTGTTTGTGATGGGTAGGGCCACTTTCTGCAGCTGGCTGCTGAAGTAGATGTCCAAATGATAGTATACTGCCCTGGTCACACTAAGCACCTAGTAATTGAAGATTAATTGCCAGTCTAAAGTCATGCTTGCAGGGCTAAGCTACCGGACCCTATTCCATTTGAGCCACCCTCCAAAAACTCCCCTGACATGGCCCACATGTTACAACAGCTGTTCTGTTGTTCCACTTCAGGCTCAGTCGCCCTCAGGTAGGAAGTGTCCCCATACCATATCATGGTGAGGAAGATTCAGTTCATGCCTGACCTTTCTAATATATCCCAACTCAGTACCAAAGGCATTCCACCAGTTCTTGCTGCTAGGAGTATTTTACCCAGAAGATAACCTTTTCTAGAAATGATAAAAAATCTAGACAATGTAGGTTGTCTACCTGACTCACAAATTTCAATACCAAAGAGTGAGAATGCAAGCTGCTCCCCTCCTCCACATTCATTGCTCAATTTTGTTATTTCTCTGTGTCTTTTTCAAGGTTCCAGCAATATTAGCCCAATTTAGTGACTTACAGATAAGTGTTAAGGCAGAAAACAATTTCTGTATTCCCAAAGTTTTATTGAGTGGCTATTAAATATGTAAAGTGAATCCCTCATTAAGCCTTGTTGGTTAGTAGCTAGCCTTCAAGAGCTGGTTTTATTCTAATTTTAGTATCTCTTGTTTTTAGCTGAAGGCTTCCTTAGACAAATTCCAGACAGCAGGAAAGATGCCATTTAACACTTTATATTATCTTGTTATATCACCGTGCACTGATTTTCTTTCCTTAACCACAGGAAATTACGTGGTTTTCTATTACAATAAGAAATAGAACCAATGTTCTATTCTAATTGATTTTTCCTCCTTAGGAATAATTACTAATTTTCCTAAGCTAAATCTCTAACCTCTCTCATTCATTCATTCATTCAGTCACACATCCATTCAACAAATACTTACTAAATAAGATGAGGAAATAGAGGGTATAATGGTGAAAAATGCAAGGGCTGTCTAGAAAAAAACCCAGCCATAAATGCCTCTATTTTTCATATTATGTGGCTGGATACTTTCTGGAAAGCCCTCACATACACGGTCTATTTTCTCACTTAAAAAAAACAAACAAACCCTGCCCCCCACACCCAGAAAACCCAAGGAATTACAGGTAATTAAAATTAAAAACACAATTCCAATAACACATAATATGTTAGGGTTTATAGAGGACACTAGGGAATAATAAATTAAGAAGACTCACAGTAAGCTAGTGAGTCAAAAAGAGTATTAGGTCTTAGTCAGGTGAAGAGGTTAGGAAAGTATTCCAGACAGAAGATGCAGAATGTCAAAAGGTCGTGGAGGTAAAAGAAATTAAGTGTAACATATTTGAGAAATTACAGAAGTTTATGTTGGTATTCTATTAAAGATAAGGGTACAACAGTGGCTAGATCACTCTCGGTCAACTTAAGACAGGTTATGCATTGTAGATATTATACTATTTCAAGGACAATAAAAGATCAACAAAGCTTCTAAGCATGGAAATAATACAATTAGATTTTAGGGAAAATGCCTGGCTGGGAGGTGGAGCTTAGGCTGGAGAATAGAAAGATTTGCATCAGGGAATCTACAAGGAGATATTTGTAGTGACCCAGACTTGAAGGGATAAAAGCCTGGATTAGGCAGATTAGTGACAGTGAGCATAAGCAAAAATGGCCCAACGTGAGACATGGTCATCAGGCAGTTTCAAAAGAACTGATATTGCTTCAATGTTGAAGCCTATGGTGAAATGCTGGATAAGAATGGAGATGTTAAAGATAACATTTATCTTTATAGGGAACTTCAGACGTGCAATATAGAAGGAAAACTGATGTGTTCAGAATTTAGAGATTCACTGTGAAAACCGAAAGCAAATACCCTGTGCCCAGTTGAGGGTCTGGCTTTGAAGCTCATGAGATGTCAAGGCTAAAGGGCATATGATAGCCATCATAAACACTTAAATTTCATCTCAGATTACTTTTCTCTATTATTTTTTCTGTCTTCTAAATGATCTTTGTAAGTTTGAATTCCACGTTCACTGACTTAGTGTTCTGCTGCAGGGCTTTGTTAAAACGCAATCCGTCCTTGTTTTACTAAATTCCCTTTTCATTTTATCCTTACCCTCTATTTGGTACCTCCCTGTGGTTGCCTATTCACACTACATAGCTTTGGGTGTACTGATGCCGTCAAACAGCTTTCAGAATTCACCTGGAGTTTCTGTAGTGAAACCTTTTTTCAGAACACAGCTCATTGCCTCCCTGTTTGGGATGCTGTGTTCATTCCAGTTGAATATAATCGTGTTTTCTCAGGAGCCCTGAGTCATTTTGCCTTCTCACTTACTCTCAGTAAAAAAGATTCTCTTAGCTTTGGTCCTCACGGAAGTTAATCCTGAGGAAAAACATTTAATGCATTAGTTTATTTGGGAGGTATAAGAAACACCAGTAGAAAAGGGGAGGGTGGGACCCCAGGAATGGGAAGGTAGTAAATAAAGGTGCATTGTCAAACCAGCTACGGCTGTGCGTAAGTATGTGGGAAAATTCTGGGAACCAGCAAACAATATACACCTGAGAATTTCTACCTGTGGGGCAAGGATGCTGTTAATGACCCTGACTGAGGTGCTGTCAGGCTTCTGGGTAGAGCTGCCTTCCACAGTTTATGTGAAAGCTGCCAAGTGAAGAAATGCACATATTGGCCTTCAGAGGTCTGCCAGAGGCAACTGAAGTGGGAAACCCTGGGGCAGGTGGCACACAGTGTCTACTACAATGGTCATTTCCCCCCTAACATGCAGGGAGTATGGATGTTCCTTTGTTTTTTACCTCTTGTTCTGTTTCACTCCCAGCCGGGAACACTGCAGTGCAATTCTAGAAGTTAGTATCAGACTCCACAGAAACATTTCAGTATGTTATGGACTGAAGTTCATGTCACCCCAAATTCATGTGTTGAAGCTTTTACCTCCAATAGAGCTATATTTGGAGATGGGGCCTCTAAGGAAGTAATTAAGGTCAAATGAGGCCCTAAGAGTGGGGCAATGATTTGATAGAACTACTAGTGTTCCTGTAAGAAGAGACACCAGAGAACCTGTGTGCATTGGTGCTCTCCCTGTCTGTCTCTCTTTCTGTTTCTCTCTCTCTTTCTGACTATCTCTCCCCCCTGCTAGTACATGAAGAAGAGAACATGTGAAGACACAGCAAGATGGTGGCTTCCTTCAAGCCAAGAGAAGAGACCTCAGAATAAAACCTACTTTAACAGCATCTTGATTTTCGACATCCCAGCCTCCAGAACTGTGAGAAGTAAATTCCTGTTGTTTACGCCACCCAGCCTGTGGAAATTTCTTATCGCAGCCCAAGCCGACTAATAGACCTCCATAAGACTGCCCTTAATGCCAAGTGCCAGCCACTCCTCAGGAGTCCCTCGGCCCTGCACTTCTGACTGATTGGCTCTTAAGTCATGTGTTTCTACCACTGGCTCAGGTTCAGTAGTTCACTGCAAATGACTTCCAGCGCTCAGGCAAGCACTATCCTCACGAGTATGATTTGTGGTTTTATTATAAAAGATACACCTGGGACAATGTCTGGGTGAGAGTGCAGAGCTTCCCATACTCCTTGTGGAGTCAAAGTATTATCACCCTTCTGGCACATTAACGTATTCTCCACCGTACTTCAATGTCCAGAGATTTTTTTATCAGGGTGTGATTATGTAGACGTGATTGAGTGAATTACTGACGATGTAATTGAACTCACTCTCTAGCCCCCATCCCTTCCCTGGAGGTGCAGAGGTCAGCTGATGTCACATGACTCAATACTCCAACCTCCGAATCATATGATTGGTCTTTCTGGCATGGCATAATCCCCATCATGAGTCAGCTCATTAGCATAAACTAGCTAGAGACCCACCATGAGTCACTAATTAGCATAAACCATCAGGGTTCACTATAAATTTTAAGAAAGCTTCTATCACTCATGAAATTACCAGGACTTAGAGTATCCTTTCCAGGGACCAGGGACAATGACCAGACAAATTCTTTAGTATATGACCTGTCTATGTGGAAACACTTGACTCTCATTTGATCTAGGTCTAGGGGGAAAGTAGTTGTATACTACTAAAAATGTTTTATTTTTAGTGGGCATACATTTAGTGTATTTTTCATGCTAAAAATATTTGTTTCCACTACCTGATCTTCCTAAAAAATGGAATTTATTGAAATTATATCCTGCTCTGTAAAAGATACTGTCAAAATAACGGAAGGGCAAGCCATAGACTGGGAGAAAATATTACAAAAGACGTATCTGATAAAGAACATGTATCCAAAATATACAAAGAACTCTAGTCTCGACAATAAGAAAACAAACAACCCAATTAAAAAACGGAACAAAGCCCTAAATAGATACCTTACCAAAGAAGATACACAGGTGACAAATAAGAATATGAAAAAATGTTCCACATCAAGTGTTCTCAGGAAAATTCAAATTAAAAACACAACTAGATACCACTACATACATATTCAAATGGCCAAACCCCAAAAACACTGACAACAAAGGCTATGAGGACAAGAAGTGGCGGGAATGGCATTCACTGCTGATGGGAATGTGAAATGATACAGCTCCTTTGAAGGCAGTTTGAGAGTTTTTTACAATAACTAAGTGCATTGTTACCATATGATTTAGTAATAGTATTCCCTGGTATTTACACAAAGAAGTTGAAATCTTATGTCCACACAAAAATCTGCACATACGAGTTGGACAATTACTTTTACGAACTCATCCTAGAAAAAGTGCTACATACCTCATTGCTGTGTATCACCACAGTCACCTTTGAAGTATTCCCCTTGGGAAGCTATGCACCGATACCAGCACCTAGCTCACCCTTCAAAGCAAGTTTGGAATTCTTTTCCTGGAATGGCCATCAGAGCTGTCATCGTCCCCAAAATCTGACAATTAAGTTCACAGACTCGCCACTGTGCACTTATGTTGGCAGCACTGTACGAACATCTCAGTGCCATAACCTTGTCAAGGGTGGCTTTGAAGGGTGGACTAGGCACTGGCGTCGGTCCATAGCTTCCCAAAGGGAGGACTTTGAAGGTGACCGTAGTGATATTCAGCAAGGAGGTAGGTAGCACTTTTTCTAGGATGAGTTGGCAAAACTGTCCAACCTCATAGACATTTACAGTAGCTTCACTCATGAGTGCCAAAATTTGGATGCAACCAAGAAGTTCTTCAAGTGAATGGAAAGTAGGTTGTGGTACATCCAGACAGTGGAATACTATTCAATACTAAAAACAGGTGAGCTATCAAGCCACAAAAAGACATGGCAGAAGCTTAAATGCATTTTACAAAGTCGAAGAAGCCAATCTGAAAAGTCCGTATACTACGTAATTCCCACTGCAGCCAGTCCTTACTTAACAATCTCCCTGTTTAATGACTGCTCCACTTATGACCAGTTCTCTGGAATGAGGAGTCCCCTTTCTGTCTGTGTCTCGGGAATCCCCTTTCTCAGGCTTCGTCTTGTACCTGCAGTCAATTAGTATTCACTACACAAAACATGCATAGTCACACAAGATTACATATTTTATTGGTAAGTGTGGTGTCACCTGATTTCTATTGAAAAATACACACCCTAGGGTGCCATGACATACCACAAGACATCTGCCTCTAAGCTCCTTGTGTATTGACCAATTCGCTTAACAGACTAATCGTAGAAATGGAATGAGGTCATTAAGTGAGTAGTGCCTGTATATATATGACATTTTAGAGAAGCTGAAACTATGGAAACAGTTAAAAAAAAAAAAAGTCAGTGATTGTCGAAGGTTTAGGAGAGAGGGATGAATAGATAAAGAACAGATTTTATTTTACGGTAGTGAAAATACTTTGTATGAAACTCAAGTGGTGGACACTTGTCATTATACAACTGCATAAGAATGTACAACACCAAGAGTGAACCCCAATGATGTGTCAATGTAGGTGTATCAGTGGTAACAAATGCACCACTCTGTTGGTGGTGTGGATAATGGGGAAAGCTATGCACGTGTGGGCATCGGGGTACATTGGAAATCTCTGTATCTTCCACTCAATTTTGCTGTGAACCTAAAAGCTCCCTTAAAAAATGAAGTCTATAAAGAAAAATCGAACTATACCCCAGCATATACTACTTTCTTCCAAGCTTCTTGATGTAAAATCCAAACAAATGTGGAAATATTAAGGAGGAAGCATACTCCTGTGGGCAAAAGCAGACCTCCTTGTTTTCTGGGTGGGCACAGACCCTGGGTCCAGTGGGAAAAGCACAGGGTGTCCTGGAACCTTCCTCCAATAAAGCAGAATAGTTTATTTCGTGATTTTTCTCCATCCAGATGAATTGGCTTTGTTTTTTATGGAAATTCCTTGCAAGATTCTGACCGTTGATAGTCTTAGTTTTCAGAAGTGCTGTAAATATTTCTGATTTTAGTAAGAACTTGAGAGAAGCCAAATAAAACGTTGGGAAATAAATACCATTTCAAAATATAACTCTTGCCATTTCCTTTAAAATTACTTCTTTAAAAAACTTTACAACGTCTAATCTGTTGTCATTTTAGATTTTATATCCTTTAATAATTAACAAGTTCTGGCTTGCGTTTCACTAGAAAAGTAAATTTGGCCAAGTTGGTTAATGCAGCTTCCTCACATAAACATCCCCCTGACGTACAACTTTGCAACGGAACTCAGATAAACCAAATCTATATGAAAATGAGGTGCGGGTCCCCTTCCCATAAAATGTCAAGGTTGTATTTGACAAATACTTTGCCTTTCTCGTGCCATATATTTTATTTCCTTACTTTTTGTTTCATTTTCTTTAATGGAAATTGTGATTCAGTATTATATCTATACATCAGTATCTAAGCTCATGCATAAAATATAACCATATACAAATCTGACATCAGCCTAATGTTCTTCTTTTAGAATCTAATTCTTCCCTGTAACTATCCTTTGAATAAGCCAACAACTAGTATGATATTCTATTCCAATTAGCCCTCTGTAATATCATCAATTTTGTATCACAGGAGGATGAATTTGCAATTGTGCATTAAATTATTTCATCAGGCTATAAAAGCATCACCCATTATGTTTAAAGGTGAACCATCATCATCATAAACTGTCTGTAACTTATTTCAGGAGG